>JANSTV010054016.1:0-13334 GCA_027564135.1 Lestremia cinerea
TGCCGATGCTGCTTAGTGCTGATGACGAAGACGACCAAAGAAAACAAATTATTTTCAAATTAACGTCATCTGATGGGTATCGTTTGCTGACATGTCCGTTCGCCCAGAGTGAAAACAAGCGTTCGGAAGTTACTTGTTAACCGCCTACTGTCTGCTCGTCCGGATGATTTTCATGTCAAAACGGTTTGTTCCTGTTTCCCGGATCGCCTTCCGTCGGAGTTTTTGGCCATTTCGATCAGTCTGGCGCAATGACAAGAGAAGAAGAGGAAAAGAAAAAATTGCGATAATTTTCATGCTGTGACGTTTCAACGATACCGATCTTGGCCTCGAAACCGACATTGCGTAAACGTCGCTGAATGTCGCAATCCCTTGAACGACCAAAAACCAAAACAATTATCATCTGGTTGGTTCTGGTCAATAAACTTCCGACGAATGCATTATTCAATCCATGGCGTGTGGTGTTGCGCGAGTGTGTTGCACTTGACTGCACCCGCGCTCGAAATGGACTTTCGGCCATTGGTTCGAAACGGTTCAATATTTGAGCAGGGTCACAGTGGCGTTGAATAGGGCGAGCTCACGCTGAACTACGACCTCATTGGTACTGAATGAAGATCGGCGTGCGAGAGACCTCCGAGCGGGCGACTCCATTCATGCTTCAAAGATGACCCTCCGGAACGATTCAAACCGCTAGCACGTGAGTGATCTGTTAATCTGCTAGCGCACCTGTTTCACCCAAGACTTGAGTGTCACGCATCACCGGAGCGTTGCCTGGGCCCATGCACAGATCATCATTAATGATGCGCATTGAATTTCCATAACGAAATATCGCCAAAATTCACTCAAGAAATCAGAAGAAGTCATTTTTGTTTCGGTTTTTTCCTCGTCTTCACTTTTGTTTTCTTTCAGTTTCGTTTATGGCCGAAAATCAACCGATGACCTTGACATGTCACAGCAGTGCGATGCTGTTTCGGTGAATGATGTCGGTTTGGGTGCGGCGGCATCGCGGCATCATTTGCAAAAATGAACTTCAAAATTGACATTCTTTTTTCCGTTTGAGATTTAGTCTTTTCGGTTTCCGGCTTACTTCAATTGTTTTTTTCGTTTTGAAGGTGCGAGTATGCGTTAGGCTTATGATACCCTGGATCGTGCCGTTATTCGTCGGGTTTGATGTTGAAGCCGCAAATACGAGTCCATTCTCGGCAGAACGAGGCCCCAGTTGTTCCAGTCGACTGACACAATGCTCCTCAAAGACGTCCCAAGAAGTCGAAGAAGGGGTCATCGAGGGCTAATGGACAAAACCGAAGACAAAATCAAATCAAAACACACCCTTTGAAATACAAAGCTAATTTATTATTTCTTGAAAGAAAAATCATTGGTCCTTTTCATTTTAATAAATTTGATTGGTTTCTTCATGAAAAAGTGTTTTGTTTACAGCATTTTGAGTGGTTAATGTAATTGATATTAGAAAAATAAAATAATTGTCTAATCATCCGGAGAACCGGACCACTCCGTCCGGCACGAATTCCTCTTACAAAATCAAAGCATATATCAGCCAGCTCCATACAATTCAATTCACCGACAGAGAATTACCGAACAAACGGACAAAAAATAACAATCAAAAAAAAACAATACGAAAATATTTCCAAGTGTTTTGCATTCGCACCATTTCGATATACTGAGCTCATCTCTCGTCGAACATTGATTCCTTCCCATCACGCTTTAGGTACATTAGCATTCGAGTTTCACATTTCATGACAACTTATCCGTTATTTCTTCCTCGATTGGTGCGATTCGAAAATTGCTCTTTTTCTCTAAATTCTTGAGTCGCCCTCTGATTGATTGCGTATGATCGATCTCTTGATTGTAAGACTTGATTTTTTTTTGTTGTTGTTGCTATTTATGCAAGTTTCAACTATTTCCAGGGGGAAAGGGGGGAGAAATTGATAGAAATAATTATTAAAAATAACGTTTAAGCTCTAAGCCTTAAATAATTTCAATATCTTGCTTGTTTGAAGCTCGATCATGAGAACTGAGAGTGAATCGTTGCGTGTGGCATTTGCTGCGCGCACTGAAACCGATGGCTATCGCCTTCGAGAATGCAGGGTCCGTATCACCTACGGAGTGCATTCCGTCTGAAGAACAACACACACCAGCGACCCACTCTCAATTCCCATGAAATTGTCACCATCCAATTGGGCTTATCGGAATTTCTTAATTTCTTAAAAAGAAATGATTTAAATTCTAAATTAATTTGAATAATCCTTCCATGTGTGGTGAGAAAAAAGTCAAATTATTGAATTTTGTGAAATTAATTAAATTATAAATAATTAAATTTGATATCAAATTTAGGAGAATTTACGTGAGAGAGGATAAGGGAGTGGGACAAAAACAGGAACAGGTAATTTGATTGATTAACGAAATGAAATTAGAGGTTATTCAAATTACATTGAAGTCGGCGACCAGAAATTCATTTCACGCAATTCAGATGGTTTGGCTTTCATGGGTTTCGGCACCGCAATACTTTTCTCTTTTGAAATTGTTATCAAATCTTCAGCCTCTTCGCTGATGTGTGAGGCAATGGACGTTGTTGATGTGGCCTCTCGTTGGACGCCCAACAAACTGGACAGGAACCAACCCCGGCTGTTGGTGTCTGTTGATGTGGTGGCTAACGGTGCGTTACCGGCGCTTGCAATTGTAAAAGCTCCGGTAAAATACGGATTCTGGGCTTTACGCATTGATTTTGGTGATGCTAACGGCGATGCTGGCAAAGATTTCGATCCACGACGCACCATCAAACGTGATGACTGAGACATTTGTTCTCTCTGGGCAGCGATGTAGTCACTGGTTTGCTCGCTCAGTTTCGTCTCGGTTGATGTGAAATCAGCACTGGCCTCTTCAGCGTCTTTGCTAAAACTGGGGAAATAAACGAATAAGCGGATTAGCATTCTGGTCTCTTTCAAATGCTTTGGGTACGTATTTGTGGAAAATTTCTCCAAACCAACTTACTTTGCAACTGTAAATCCTCTGGCCAATGATTTGGCAGATACCATTTGATGGGCAACCTTCACAATTGAACTTCCACATGCGGCTCCAGCGCCTTTGAATCCGTCGTCAGTGCCAAACGGCTTTGGAGGATGTTTAACATCAGCAATGGTCAATTCTGAAATGGAAATTGAAATCGGCCGGTCAGACAATGTCATTCGAAAGAATCGAAAGGAAAATTCCGCTTGTGTGTTTTTCCACGACGAAAATGCAAATGCGCGTGCGATCTGAACCGAATGTCAGCAATTTTCATTGAAATACAATCGATTCACTTTCGACGACCGAATTTTCGCCACCACGACATTCCTCAATGAATGGCAATTAGTGGGTTATTGTTACTACAATTATCTCCACGAAATGCAAATATCAAATCGCTACAAAAAACAAGCGCATCAAATGGCTCAGATACAATTTCTGTTATTCGAGAATTCGATGGTGATAAATGCGTGGTAACCCCGCAGAGTAAACAGAATGATCGAGTCTTGAGTCAACAAGGTATTTATGTTGTTTATTGTTGATTCTTGCATCGGCACACGCCTGTCTACCTAACACCCGAACAAATATTTATCGCTTGTGTAGCCCTTGAGTTGCGGCCATTGGCCCGTGAGAATGAGAATTCAATGGTTGAATTCGGTGTAAGACCCAGTCCCGGGCCCAGCCGGTTGAACGTTATTGACACGAATTCCGTTTGAGAAAATCATCTGACTGACACAGTTCTTCAGTGTCATCGAGAAATTTCAATGAAAATCCTCATGAAATGCCCCCAATGAATCTTCCAACTCACCATCAATCGATTGGTTCACCTCTCTGATTCGGTCGACACCAAAAACTCAAGCAAAAATCAATCGCGAGACAAACAAATCCACCGTCAAAATTCCGTAGCAAAATCGCACCGGGAAAATTCTAAATTCGAAAAGCTGAATATATTTTGATTGCACAACCAACGTCTTAACTTGTTGCTTCGCTCAAACGAACTGACGTGAACAGACTTAATTACCGATACGTTATGTCCAACCAATTTATAATGTCAACCGAACGGACGACGATAAGCATTACATTTCGGTGCGGTACTGTGCGATTTGTAGATAGCGTCAATGCGTTTCACGAGCCGCCATAGACGAACCAAAGCACACGAGTAGCGCGCGCGAAAATGGAATACGAAAATAATCAAGTGATTTTGCTGTGTGCGCTACACAGCAGTCCGCTTTACGGGGATTGGATGGGTGTCTGTGGGTGTGTGTGAATGGTCTCGATGAATACAATTCAAACAGCTGATGTGGCCCTGCGGCAAACGATGCAGTGCCATGCGCGAATAGTGTGCATTTTAGCACGCGTTATTCTCGAATCGAATCAACAATATTGGTCAATCGAGAAACGAGCCCAGCTGCCCCAGCTGCTGATGATGATTATCTGACATGAACCGGACGGTGGTGTTTAACCTGTCAGCCAATGCAGTTGAGGTCATCTTGCGTAGAATGTCAACCGGTCGTTAAAACCACCATTGAACGGCCACAAATGACGTCGTTGCGATTCGTGTTGGTCGTTTGCATATTCACCCCAGCAAAAAAGCACACTAATCGCTGAGGCAAATCGATAGCGCACCATAACGATAACAAGGTCTCATTATTATTTCTTTGCTTTTTGCTTCATTTTGTTGTTGTTGTTGTTGTTGCCCCCCATTTGTCGTTTGCCAACATTGTTTTCGTCACGAACGAAAACAAAAACAGAGAAAACAAATAGAAGGTGCGTCCAACTTTCGGCCAATCACGAATCGCGCGGAATTCAAACAGAATAATGTCACCAACTGTGTGTTTTTTTTTGTTTCTGGTTGTTGTTGTTTGTTATTGCCTCGGAATTAACGCAAATTCAACGCGTCACCGTCGAATGTATGCCATGCGTTGTCTAACGTGCTTCTTTCCATTATTCTTGTTGTTTCGTTTTTCTTCTTTTCTTCGAATCATTCAAAAACTTAGTTGTTTTGTTGATATTGACAAGCCATCAAAGTGGATCGCATTCGAATAACAGCACATGACGAACAAGCGATTGGTTTTTCAGTGACGTTAAACAGCCGGTCGAGTTGAATGTGAACGAAAAAACAAGTCGTTGGTTGCATTTTGAAGGGCATCCGTTTTGGATAAATCGGCTCGAAGGTGTGCAACACGCGGCCAACACGACCTTGGATCACATTGCTCTTGAGTTCATTCATTCCGACGATTCGCATTGTTCCGACATTGCGCACTTGCCACTACGGTCATTGACTGTGCGTCACATGCCAATTGGAAAGAAAAAAAAACAAATGATGTAAACTCGTCCCGGAATTACCATCTTGCGGTGATGAGTCTCGCCGATTTGCCGCTGCTAGTTTTTTTGTGATGCGATACGCATGACGCGGTACACGGTTTCGTGACACAATATTTATAAATAAAACGAAACGCATCGATTTCGAATCGACCTAAAATCTATGGCAAATCAAATGATGCAATCGAATTCAATGGTTGGTCGATTGTTTGAGGAGGATTCACCGCTTCAGACGGACAAGTTTTGCATGAGCTGCTGACTCGTTTGGTTGAGTAGGCCCAGGTGGAAATTCTCATGGTATCTCCTACTGAGTCACAAGTGGTTGAATGAATCCAACATGGTGCATTCCCACCCGGGGCGAAAGCATCGAAAATTCATTTGAAACCAGTCCAAAATCTTCCCACCGGTCCCCGCACAGCATTCGCCTGTGGCGTAATCGCATCGAGTCAAACATTCTAAAAAACGACCGCATTGCTGATTGTGTCAGCAGAAATACAACGTTTTCGGCCATTAATTATTCACCATGAGCAATCCGCGAATTATCAAAACCTATTTCTGAATTTGCGCCGTATGTCACACGCATATCACGTGATCATTCATCACTTGATTTTACGATCACAATTTGTCTACGGCGAATTATATATGAATTAAATGACGTCGACGAGAGAGCGAGTGTTCAATTGATGCGTCCCGTTATTACGAGACCAGTTGATAATCCATGGCGGCTGTAGCCACTTCGGGACTGTTCAAACCAGATATTTCAGGGCAATGTCATTCGGCGATCAAAACTGCAGATGTCGCCAAAACAATAGATTCCGCAATTCAAATCTCTCTCGGCCGACATTCTATCGTCGGCGCATTCATCGATAAACGTTTATAAACAATCGAATGTAATCGACTCGGTCGATCTGTGTGATTACTTTTCACTCTTTTGGCTGTCAGTTTGGCAATCATTTCCCACAACCAAAACAAGCAAAACGAAATCAAACACAAAAAAGAAACGTCAAGTGGATATCGATGATGGCTTTCGAGAGTTGGTTAACCCTTTGTGGAGTGTGTAGCCTTCTCGGACCCTCCCGTTCCCCTCACCTCACCACAGAACAAGTAGCGATTTCTTTGAATGATCCAATCGCACCGACCTCAGCAGACAGTTACGAAAGCAAAACAACAAAATTGTGACTGTTCGCAGCAGTTGTCATTCCAAATGCTGGAGACACGTCAGCAAATGCCGCATCATCAGTTTTTATGTAACAAAACGTTAGCGATCATTGAGTCATTCATGAAAGTTTCCACGGGACAAGCTACAATTCCGTCACAAACAATGCACAACAGTTTCATTTCTTTGTCTTGCCTTCGAACGATCGACAACGCAGCGTACATTGTTCGCGCTGTGTGCATTCTGATTCAATCAAATCGGCTGCGGTAACGCGAACGAAACCGAAAAAGCTCCACGTTTTTCTGCTTTCAAATGGAAAATTTTTCGCTCGTAAACAATTCGAGCGGTTATTTATTGAATTGAGCGAATGCTCATAACAATTCTCCGTCGATTGGATAATTGGCACCGTTTGAATATTGAAATTTGGGACGGTGCCGGCAATAGCGGAAGACTTGCGTATCATTCCTCGTGTGGTTCTCTGTTCGCCAACGCTGTGATATCGCACATTTATCGCAACATGCGAAATCACTTCCGATATCGGCGTTTCTTGCAACAGTCGATGCATTAGATAATGACTCAACTTCAGTTCCGTTGTGAAACACGATCAATCGGAGCTCCGGCCAAAGTGATTTGATTGGGATTATTATCGAATTACGATTCAAATGCTCGATCAAAATCGAAAACAGAAAAAAAAAAACCGCAAAAAGTCGTAGGTGCTGCACCCAAAGTCGTCCTGTGTCCGCTCGACACGGCAAGAATCGTGTTAGCAACGGATAACTGCAGTAGCATTCCCAGTTTAGTTGTGAAATCGCACAATAAACAACTGATTAGAATTTCAATATTCGAAAACAAACAAATGACAATAGGTTGACTGGTGTCTGGCACACCAGCACGCCGATTCTCACACAATCCCACGCGGAATAGGGTAATCGTTGCAACGAATGCGCTAGACGTGCGATAAAAAATAATGAGTCGCAAAGAACGCGCGCGGCGAATGTCGATTGGAAAAAGGTCGAAAAGTCAACCCGAATCGTCGTGCGATAAACTCTGCCCAGGGGGGTCCTCATTATGTGGCAATCACTTGGAGAAATGTAGTGAGCGATACGATTCTCAGGACTGTTGTCGTCGTTTGTTATTCGAAATGTCATTTTTTTTTGTTGCCGTTCTCGTTCATCAAAACAACGTGATCTCAACAATCGTTCGGGTTCAATAAGGCCGGCCTGCAAGCAGTGTGTGTCGCAAAAAATTTCACGACAACATAAACAAAGTGAAATTCGTAATGAGATTGTTCAAAGTTGAGGGAATTATCGCCAAGGCGCATGTCAATGTGGATGAGATCACCCCACAAAATTGGGCTGGGAAACATCGAGTCCGGGATGGACTGGCCAGGTCATTGAACAATTGCACGACTCAGACTTCCCCTCGTCATTTCATTGACGGAAATTGAGTCAGCTATCCCAAGTCCAAACGATCATTCGTTTCAACCTCGGCGTTAAACTGAGAACGCAATGATTCTTATCGCGACGACCAACTGGTTGATAAAATCGACTGTCCATCGTGAAAATTGCCGACATTCGCCATAATCGGACGACACCATTTGAACCGAACTACGCACGATCACGCTATCATGTCGTGCTAGTGATTTTGGTCGATTGACTGAACTTCAGTCAAATTGAATTTTCCGGCCATGCAGATGTTCCAAATGTCAACTCAATTGGATGATGAGAAATTGGGTCACTCGAATTCGGGTGAACGTTTGCACGGAACTCCGGCTGAATAACACTCACCTCGTTCTTTGTTGTTCAGAATCTTGCGACAGGGTTCCGTGTGGTGTGCCAGAATCTGTGATGGTTTTTGTGGCGTCACTTTGATTGGCGCCGTGCTGAGTTCCGCTTTGGAAATGGCGTCGGAGATGGAGTTGAGGCCGCCGTTTGAGGACTTCTCCAGCGGTCCACTCAACGGATAACGGATGTAGAAGAAGTTGTCATCGGCTGGTGGAGAAATAGCGTGGGTATCCAAATCGAATCTGAAAAAATCGGGAAAAAACCATTCATTCCACGAAAAAGATAGTGAACCGTCTGAAATGACGTCATTGAGTCGAACATCCGTTGAATGTTCAACGAAATAGGATTGAGTGTGATGGAGAATGTTCAGAAGATAAGAAACATGACATTGTGTGCGAATATTCGTCGAGTGATTGAGATTGGTGGTCAGCGCCCGCCTGCCTTAGCCGGCATTGAATCGATGCGTCCGTCGATTGCGCCTAAATGCCGACATTCAGTTGAAGATCAGCTCCGCAATTGCTCTGCCAGTGTAATGCTTATTGGGTCTTGAGCCAAACTTTCAAAATAAACCATTTTCAGACTCAACATCACATTTGAATGGCATTTGCGTTGACTGTAATCGACATGACCGCGAAAATGAGAGTGCAGTGGTGAATGAGTTGAGAAACGCAAAACATACGGAACACAAACGGCCGACACACATTGCTCAATCCATAGACAATGACAGACAATAACAACAGCAGGTTAGTGAGGTGTTCGCGACACATTGCAAATAGTAAAATCACATGATTTGCACGATAACAAATTGCATGCGAAGTGGAGAGAGCGGGAAGCGATGACGGTTTAGCTCCGTGCCAGACAACGGTGATATGAAAAAATTATTATTATTTTGGTATCATTTCAAATCCAATGGCATGCGCTCGGACTTGAAATGGCTTTGGAAGCCATTCACTTGAAAATCTTAGCGAAAACAATACGTGATTGACGCAAGTGGTTTGGATTTGTTGCTCGCGATGTTGCTTGATTATGGCACATGCCTCACCAGACAGGGTACAACTGTCAACGGTGCGCGGGGGCAGTGCGAGTTTCCTGATTTATTGTTGTCACCGCGACGTTTATAACAACCAATTAGCTATCGCATAATAAGTGTCACCATTTTCACCGATCTGCCTCCAGTTTTGCATTCTCCTCGACATTCTTCCGTACTGACGATTCGACGTAATTCACACCTCATCGGAGTTGTGCGATTGCCGAAACAAAAATAACAAACTCAAAAGCAAAATAGCAAACGAAAAAAAAAAACAAAATGAATTACCGATCGGTGGACATGCATTCGATTTTGAATATCTGCGCAGCTGCATTCACGTTACTTTGAAAATGCGATCGGTTATAGAATCGTGAGATCCTTCAAGAGAAAATGGAGAAAAACAAGAGAAAAAAAAACCAAAACATTGATGAAGGAATGCTATCGAAAAACACAAAATGAATGAGAGAAAGTGGAGAACGATGAAGTGGCCGATCCTTTGAAAGCCAAGGCCCCCCGTCGCAGATTTGAAATCGACCACAACCAAAAAACAGGTGTCATCATCACCAACACCAACCAAGCGCGGTCTAAATCTCCATCGACGCGTTCTATATTTAGCGATAAGGTAAACACAAGCCAAGATCATGCCGGTATAATTAGCATCAAACAAAGCTGACTAAAGACGGATGGGCATGCGCCAAAGTGCTAGTGTTTGTTGTGATGCTGCCAATGGGGTCCCGTCACAGGACGGACACCGCATATTTTCCGTTTGAGAATCGTTTTCGAAAATTTTCCGTAACTCGTTCGGCAGGTGCAGGTCACATGCCTGTCAGACTGTCTGCACTTGGCGAAACGCTCGTTTCGACCTGCGCTGATCCGGCTGTATCTCGGTCGGATTATAATCATGCAAATGACCCCATAAAACAATCAAAACAGCACTCACTTGTTTTCCGTCTTCAATTTCAACCACTGCGGGAACGTGCGGCCCGACGAAATACTCTCTGGATCAGCTGACATTTTGGTGTGATTGATGTTGTCCTCGGTGAAACTGGGCTGCGATGAACTTTCTGCGATTTTCACGGAATATTCACAACGTTTTACTTGACAATGCTGATGATCTCGCTTTTTGAGCTGGTTTTTGTTTTTTTTCTACTTTTTTTGTTGTTGTTGATTTTATTTTTTTCGTTGCCAAAATATCAAATTTATTAAAAATGTTTTGCGATGTTGCTTGCAAAGGACACAA
This sequence comes from Lestremia cinerea, assembly GCA_027564135.1. NCBI lineage: Eukaryota > Metazoa > Arthropoda > Insecta > Diptera > Cecidomyiidae > Lestremia > Lestremia cinerea. The sequence continues at coordinate 10,548 of JANSTV010054016.1, forward strand.
ATTGCTTGGAATGGATCACAAAAGCACCTTCCAAACAAAAAACCATAATTTTTGTGTGTTTTTCTTTCGAAGAAATAATCAATTGTCGCTTTGATAAGAACTCAAGCTCATGATGATGAATCCGATGACTCGAACTCAATTAGAAATCAAATACAAACTTAACAATGATTTAACAAACAGTTTGACGCGAACGCGTTATACGACTGGGTAGAAGTGATGACTAAACTATTTTGAAAACAAAAAAACGAACCAAGAAAGAAGTAGGTGAAAATTATTTCAAGTGAAAGACTCGACAGCGACGAAAACTAAAAATCTGTGTCTTCAGCCGATGATGACCGAAGTGTGAATGAATTTGCTTTGGTTTTGTGGATGAAAATCGGACCCGGTGGTGGTGGTTTATTGTTGATGTTGTTGTTGTAGTTTTGAGTGGGCAGCGGTGAAAATTCAATTTCGTTTTTTTTGTTTAGTTTTGTGGTTGCTGTTGAGCGGCTTAACCGTTAATAATAAGGAGAAGTAATCTGGTTGAGAATTTCTTGTTCAAGAATTTGCTGCTCTAATCGCCCCAAAATTCTGGAAATAGAAAACGAAAATGTCGACAGTTGGCATTAAATGGACGTTGTTTTTGATGTGCTCACTGAAGAAACGTAGCGAAAAAACACCGAATTTTGATAAAAATCAACAAAAAATTGAATTGAATGACAAAAAAAGAACGCCCGTTCAGCGATAATGCGAATGCGGTGCGCGATTCAAAACAAATGCGCTCAAAGAGGCCTGTTGTTATTTTGATTTGCAATCGTACAATTTCCAAGCGTTTAGGCGAAGCGACTGAAAAATAACATGGAATCGCGTGATAAGATAACCACCGGATCTCCAGCGCTGTATCGCACTGTTGTTTGACGTTGCATAAGATGGATATCAAAGGTTTGAGTTCGATTTGGCACGACTTGGCGTCAAACAATTTCACTTTGATTCGATTCGATTTCATTTCAATTGTTCGATAGACTCTGCGGGCCAGCCAATTGACTCGGTGAGATGTGACAATCTGAGTTTTTTTCGATGCACGGCAACGAGCGATGACATCAGTCGATTTTTCGAAACTCTTGATTCAATGAATGCATCACAAGTACAGACTTTGACGGTGTCGCATCAGACGATAGCGCATCAGTTGAATTCGCAAGCACAGCAAATTTTTCGAAATGAACATTTGATTGATTCACTGAGCATATCATCACCTTGAACACACGAGAATTCCATTGAATTTTGCAACGCGTAACAATAACATCACATCACATCACATCATCACACACATCGAATTGGCACACAGCACACAAACTCTTCCGATTGTATAATTCGCGTAAATTGTTCGCTTAAAGGAATAGTTGCAGCGTTCGATTGACTTACCTTCATTGTTATTATTATCGTCGATTTAAATCCAGATATTTTCATATTTGTGTCAGGTGTTGGATGAACGGCAATTCAATTCAGGATGATTTTGTTGTCGAAAAACACAACAAGCTGCTGGTTATTTGATTCGCAATGGGAAAAAAAGTGGCAAAACGAAAATGGATGACGGAGTAGTTGTCAAGTCGCGATAGGGATTGCAGTGAGTCCCTATCGGGGATTTCTGTGGCGATGGTCGTTTGCTTGCGAATGATTCGGGAGATTTGGGAGGTTTTTTTTTTGTTTTGATGATGATCACGATTTTAGTGATCTTTTTGAGTTTTCTAATTTGACTTATTCCTAGAAAAAAAAAATGTTATGGAAAATTCCTCTGTCCGAAACCGTCTTGAAAACGAGTTGATCCAAGACGATTTCTGCTCATTCATTTCCGTCCATCTGGCATCGTGTCTATTTTAAAATGAAATTTTGATTGCCTAAACCTCCGAATCGCCCGATTGATCTTTTCAAATTCACGAAATTCCCTCCAAAACATCAAAAGACCAAAATGACCAACTGGAAATCGTGTCACAGCTCATCCCAATCGGAATCTTGCTGGGTCATAACGGAAAAGTGGAATTTGAAAAATATCGACATGACATCTCATAAAAAAATCCGTTAAAACCCAACTTCATGCCAATCATAATCGATGTGTCGAGCAAGCTGCATTACAAACATTATAAAAGTGAAAATAGCGAAATAAAATAACGAAATCTTCGAAACACAAGACAAATATCAATTCGAAAACGAGCGAAATTTTGTTAGAATTTTTAAGGAAAAATGGCTCAAAACATCAGTCCCGACCATTCGCAATCGTCCGATGTGTCGAAACAAAACGATGAAGCGGTGCAAATGAAAGACAATCATGCAGTCAGCAAAAGGTGAGAGGAAAAATTGGAAATTATTCGATGGGATTCGTTTCGAAAGTGGCGGAAAATCGAGCGATTCACCCAAAATTTGTGTTGATTAGTCATTAGAAGGGGCACGGATGGCATCAATGGGCTAACCCAACTGGTCCGTGACTATCAAAAAATGGGCGCGTTAATACCGATTTCTCGTTGTGGACGATTCGTTTGCGCCCAAAATCTGCCACCAATTGGGATTTCTCTCGAATCGAAATGGTCAACATCATTTCTCAATCGCATTCAATTTCACGGGAATCTAACAAATTTCACCCCAAAAATATTGCGTTCGTTCTGATTGGCACATCGTGCCAATTTCACGATTGCCAATTCAAACGATTTCGAAAAGAAAAGAGAAAGAAAACACAGAACAAACAAAAGCTGAAACTGTATGGCTTCGATCGCATAAACACTTGGCAAATGAGAGCGATTGATATGGCGCTTTTGT
>JANSTV010054027.1:0-13330 GCA_027564135.1 Lestremia cinerea
AGAAATGAGAATGGTCCAAAAATTCAATTAAAACTTTTCGCCATATTCGGCATCTGTTTGATTTGTCTCTCTTGACTTGTTCGGGCTGATGTGGCGGCACAACAATAAACCAACACACACACACACGCACACAGCGGATAAAATTCATTTGCCGTATTGACACTTTGTGCTGGTGCGAGCGTGCGAGTATGTGTGTGTGTGTGTGTTCATCTTCCCGGCTGATGGTGTGTTGGCGGCACCGAAAACGCGCCCCCTCCCCCCTTCCCCCTCACAACATACGCCCAACCGAAATTGATCGACAGAATCGAACCCCGAAACAGTCAGTTTATTATTTATTTATTTGGCTCCGAAATCGATTGGGTAAATGGTTCGATGTCGATTTTGTGGATTGGAATGACCCTTAAATACTCGAAGCGAATATTCGAATTGAACAGGTGTTTGCGTATCATTGCGGACGGTGAGGTGTCGTTTGCGTTTGACATGGTAGGCATGGCGGCGATTGAAGAACCATTTTGGCCGGGAGTCGGGCGGTGTTTGGTGGGGGCGAGTGAAAATTTCTCCAGTTTTTTTCTTTGTCGAAGATTAATGACGGATGAGCTTGGCATTGATGCTTTCTGACAGAGATGAATTCACAATGCGGTCGGTGATTTGCCTTTGCTTTCTCGGCATACACGGTCCGAAAGCTGCATGAAATCGAATCTCAAAAACTGGATTCAGTTGTTCGCAGAGGCAATAACACTTGTCGCAATACACGACGCAAACATCAAATTGCTCGACCCCGAATTGGGAGCAATTTTACAAAATGTTTACAAACATTAATAACTTAATGTCGCACCCGAGAACGGTTGTTGTCATTAGCATTTCGAGTATTTATTCAAATGAAGGATGTGTTCTCCCGTTTGGCCCATGCTCCGTTGGAAACTCTCTTTCTAGCACTTTGCAATCACAATTCGTTGGTTTCAGCCCCGGCGGGCGTTCTAAGCCTCCCCGATCGGTTTGCTCGTCGAAGAAATTCGATGCAAAACGTTTTCTAATTACTTCCCTCATCACCTGTGACCTTCAAATCGGTTCGCTTCGATTCGGATATTTCGACTAATTTGATTTTAATGTTAGCTCGTCCCCGAAAGCCCTCCTCCAGCTAAACTTCAACTGGCGTCTTCTGTTTACATTTGATATTAGCCCAACCATTGAATACGCAACACACCAAACAACGTTCGAGTGACGAACTTTTGTTTGCTCTGCAAATTATCTTGTGGCAAAATTTTTGTTGGCCGACGCCGATAAAGGTACCGTTTCGGTTTCTATTTTAATGAAGTCTCTGTCAGTGTCAGTTTGAATGCGATACGAAACACCACCGTATTTATGGATCGAATATTAATGACAATCGTTTCATTGAAAATGATAAGCTTTGATAAGCTTTGGACATGCTGATGGATTACATCATTTCGATCGGGCCAACGGAATTACGTGGAAACCTGTTTGCTTCAGAACGGTCACCGGCTGACGCGCTAATTCCCTCGTTTGAACGGGCCGAACGTTTTCAAACGAGACGAAACATCAAGCGAAAAACAATTTTCAACGCAGCATTGGGGAAAAAACTCAATTTTCTTTGGAAAACTCAACCAACTTGGAAAACTCAACTGAAGCTTTGCATTTCCGCGAAAATTAATCTCAGAATGACTTCTCGTTCTCGCTCGCATCGATTTTCCATTTCCGTAAAATTTCTTTTGAATTTCGTTGCAATTAAAAAATTCCACGAAAACGATCAAATACTCGTCGAAGCGAAAGTTTTTTGTTCGTCGCCGGGAAAGGGCGGCGGGAAACTGCGGGAGATGCACCCCGGGCAAGCTAACGGTGTCATTTGCAAGGCGATCGAGACGATTTAGTTGAATGAATAGTAATGACGCTGTTGGAGGGAAAACGATAGTCTGATAGCTAAGCGAAATTGTTGATGATTTCAATTGAAATCTTCGCGAAGAGGAAAACTTGGAAATGGAAAACCGAAAAGCGAATGGAAAATTGTTTGAATGGTTTACGGTAAAAGCTGAGATTCGAGAACATTGTTCGGGAATAAAATTGGATTAGTCGAATTACTGTGCAAGAGGGAGGGATAGAGGTAGAGAAAGAAAGAGATAGAGATAGAGATAGAGAGAAAGAGAGCAACGAGTGAAATAAGAAGCTCATCGTTATATGGGAGAGTGCACGCCACTCCAGAACCGGAGATGCTCTGCCCCGCCAGTTGAACCAATTCGAGTCATTTGCTTCAAGTTGCGCTTGCATTTAATCGAAATTGTTTGAAAGCAATTATGATAAGATGATGATTTGGATGAAAGTAATGCGATTAAATAAATAAATAAACGTTGTTGTTTTTGTTGTGGCTGCTTGCGATAATGAATTGAATGAGATTCGAGCACTGAGCTAACTAATGACGATACGTTCCGCAAGCGAGCAAAACAAAACCAAACAAGATTTTCCAGAGCGGTGGAGCAACGGTGAATTGGTCGGGCGACGTTCGTAAAATGATTGATTGAACGTTTGAATATGTGATTCATGAAAACTATTGGAATTCATTGGTCAATTGAGTTGAGTTGAGGCAAGTTGAGTCGATTGGATTCATTTGACAATGGCGTAGGTGGGTGGGGAGGGGCGGCAAGCGTTCGATGAATAATCAATGAAACTCGTTCTCGGACACACATACACACACACACACATACATCTCTCACAGTCAACTTTCAACTTGCATGACCTCATCAACTGTTCGAAAATATCAAATGTGCATGAACGTCACGATGACGATGACAAATGGAGAAGCTCATCGCCATCCGTTGAATAGCCCCCCCCCCCCCCTTCCCCCCAATCGAACACACACATTTTGAACTGGATATCAATGTTGATCGAATCCGTAATGTTTCGTTTTATTCAAATTTTCTCAATAAAATATTCATTTCATTTCGACGAGAACGACGACGATTTCACGTATCCGCTGCTAATGACAATGATTCATTATGGCAGCAAGAGACTGAACTGCGTCGTGGACGATTCAAATGAAACGTCAAGCAGCGACGAAGAAGAAGAGAAAAAACCAGTTGAGGAATATTAATCGATGTGTTGCGGAATAGACGCATCAACGATAAACCACCGTCGTGCTGTTTGGTTGGCCAGTCATAATCATTGTTAAATTTCAACGAAATCCAATGATTTTTCGCGAATCGCGAAAATTGTTATCGTTTTCGGATTGGATTCTAGGCTAAAAGTCGATATTTATCGCGTCACGTAACTGTTTTGTCTCACCGCTGGCTTAACCCTTGCACGTCACTTGAAAATGCATAACCGGTTTCACACAACGGAATCATGCATCCACCCGTTTGCATCGTATCAGCACCGAGTCTCTTCACGTGCCGAAACATTGTTTCCTCACCAAATTGATCGCAGTTGATGTCATTTTTATGTAATCGACCGTAATCGCAAGTTCATTGAAACACTTTGGCATTATCGGTGTCAAACATGCGAATGCTTCGCGGCGATAATGAATTTCGAATGTCAACACGACAAGCGACGTGATGAACGAACGTTGTTTCGCGTCATCACAGATCATGTACCAGAATGGGCATCGCATTGCTGCAGTGCATTTCGACTCATCGACTGTTGCCATGCATTCTGGATGTCGACGACTGCACCGAATTTCCTTCAATCGACCACAAAAAATTCGTATTTAAATTTAGACTTTGCCGTGAATGCCATTGTTGCAACGACGCTGTGTTGTGTATAAGATCGTTTAATGTGCGATATGCATTTGATGGAGAAAAAGACAGAGAGAAAAAAACAACGCAAACAATGAAATATGCAAATCAACTCCAAGCCGATTAGTATTGCAGTGAGCATCGTCAATTGATTTGGCAGTCTTTGCATACGGAATCGATGACACACCGTGCAGCATATTGTGACGATAAATGGCGACAAATTTTAAAATGCACACACACGGTCGAGACAATATGCAAGATGAAGCTAGTGCCGCGGGCGACAGGCGGACGAGAGGAAAGTGTCTTCGAAGATGAGTCTGTTGGATCGTATCACGTCAATCGGTCACACGTGCAAAATCAGGATGAGAAAAAGCCAATACTTACACTACCATGCCGTAGGCACCTTCACCGATGTAGCTGAGTTGAGTGTAGCGAGGCCCCACCTCGAAAAGCTGTCCTCTTATGATTTCAGCGTGTGGATTCGTGTTGATAACACCATTGTTCTTGGCCGTGCCGGCATTACCACTGCCATTCGCCTCGGCAATGTTGTTCATTGTAGATTTGGCTTCGTTTCTGTCAGTTCACAATCAAAATCAAGTAAATCTCGCTTGCAATGTGTTTGTGGTGTTTTGCCCCAATCAAAATCAACGTAAAAACAAAAATGCCGTTCAAACACCAACAACAACAATGAAAAAAACTTGTCGGATTTTTGCGTTTGCAAAGAATGAAAAAGGCGAGAAAAAAATTGAACCGAAAATATTCAATCACGCTGTTGATTCTACACTGACGCGGGGTGTGATTAACTTGTTTGACGACACTCACACACTCATACACGGCACTGGCACGTAACACACCAACACCACTAATTGCAAATAGAATACACACGTTCACGCACCACAGCACTGCATTCACCTCGTTCGGGCTCGAATTGAATCGAATTGAACCTGAAATTGCACAACCAATTTGATTCGATTAAATTTCCCGTTTGAAACAAAACGAAAGTTAGACAAAAAAGCGATAGAATTATGAAAACAACAATCATGCCCGCCAAATTCAACGACTTTGAATTGGCGATACTATTCGACCAACAACGATGCGAAATGGGACGCCCAAAGATTCGTTCGCAACCAAAACAGTTAATGGCCAATGCTTTTGCGATTCATAAATGAAACATCCAAAGTACACTACTCGTTGTCTTGTCTCCTTCTTACTCCTCACACCCCCTCAAAACAAGGGGCCGAAACACCGAAGTTATTGCAATAAACGAAATAAATTCCTTTGCGCCACGCTCTGTTTGGCTACAAAGCAAAGCTGAGCAAAGAAACAGTGAAAAAGACGAAAAAAGACACACAAAATGCTGCTGCGGCTGTTGTTTGGTCTCTCGTATGTTGTTCGTTGTGTTCGACGGCACCGACACATGAAGCAAGAAAAAAAAAATGGGTGGAATTGAATTCAAGTGTCGCAAATACACTCGTGTGCATGCTCTTCCTTTCAGTCGACGTCCGTGCGAAAGGAAATCGACAGAATGAAGAAAGGAACAACGAAGCGACAGAGCAAACACGAAGAAAAAGAAGAAGAAGACAAAAAACCCAAAATGAAAAACGCGCTGGCTGCACACAGATCGCGACCGAAAACTCTTTGAGAATCAACAAATTGCCAATAAAATTTTCTTTTCAATAAATTCGCACGCACCGTTTTCCCAGGAAGAGCTTGTCTAACAAACAAATGCCATCCAAATTGAATTGCAAAGCATTTTCTATCTTCGATAAAAAAAATCGACCAAATCAAACTGAACGGCTCTGAAAAACTGATTCCGTTGTGATATTCAGCTGCTGGATGGTATTACCACGACTCTCTGTTTCACTTTGACAAGACGCAACCATTTGATAAATTTTTATCTCATTTTTCTTTCGTGCCTTTCTCAATCGTTCACTTTGTCTGTTCTTGTCACTGTAACTGACATGCGATGTTTTACGTTTCGTTTTTATTGCTTTCGTTCAATGCGATGCTTTGTTTCACATTGCGATGTTTATTCCGTGGTTCACAGAGGACGCTGGTGGTTGTCTGTCAGTGTCAAGCTCGTTAGAAGAAATTCCATCAAAACATAATAGTTTTCGAGGGCATCGGACAAGCATCTTCTTCACAATCAAATTGTAAGTGTCTTCTTCTTTCGGTTTTCATCGCGGATTTAAGATCGCCAAGAGATTTTTGGTTTGGAAGTCTTCTTCAGCAGGTCTAGCATTGGATTTTACCCGAAATCGGCGAAAAATCCAACTGCCTCGGAAGCGGTCAAAGTCCAAAGGCTAATTGGACTTTCGGCACTTTCTTATCGATTATTTTCTTGCAGAAAGTAACGTATCATCGCCTGAAAATGATTCGTAATGCATTGAATACGGCTCTTCGATCATCGAATGTGGTGAAACCGTTGTCAACGTCATCCATCCGGTCGTTCAATGCTTCAGCTTCGGCAACCAACAATTTGACCACGTTGACAGTCAACGACAACACGGGCATCGCAACATTGACTCTGAACCGTCCACCAGTCAACAGTCTCAACTATGAGTTACTCCAGGACATCTCCAATGACCTGGACGCTGTCGGCAAGAATCGCTCCAAAGGTCTGATTCTGACCTCATCATCGAAGACGGTCTTCTCAGCCGGCTTGGACCTCCTGGAAATGTACAAGCCGAATCCGGATAAGACACAGCGATTCTGGTCAACTTTGCAGGAAGTTTGGCTGAAATTGTACGGTTCCAACTATCCGACAGCGGCTGCCATTAATGTGAGCGTCTCGAGGAGGATCTACAGGGAGACATTGATTGATTTTCTTCTTCGTAGGGTCACGCTCCAGCCGGTGGATGTCTCCTCGCTCTGTGCTGTGAATATCGTGTGATTGTCCCGAACGCAGTGATTGGTCTGAATGAGACCAAACTGGGAATTGTCGCTCCTCCGTGGTTCATGGCGTCGATGCGGAACGTGATATCCACTCGTCAAGCCGAGCAAGCGCTCACTTTGGGCACGCTGTTCAGCTCAGAGGAAGCACTCAAGATTGGCTTGGTTGACGAGCTCGCCAATGATAAGGAAGACGCCGTTGCTCGTTGCGAGAAATTCCTCTTGCAATTCGCCAAAATCTCGCCGGATGCCCGAGCAATCTCGAAAAAGGCCTTCCGCGGCAAAGACTTAGCCGAGCTAGAAAGTCGCCGCGAGGAAGATGTACAAGCCTTTTTGTTCGCCGTCAGCCAGCCAAAAGTTCAAAAAGGGCTGGAAATCTACTTGGAAAGCTTGAAGAAGAAATAAGTTGGACGCCAGCGTTCCGGTGGAGGGTTTTTGAATTGGATTTTGTAAAAAGATTTTGGCTTATTTTTTGAAGAGAAAAACCATATCGCATTTATACTCAGAGCGGAGCGTTTGTTTTTATTTTGGCGAGCGATTAAGCTGGAGGTAGATGAGACTTAGACTAAATGGCTGAGCTCCTGTGACGGAGGATCAATTGAGAGATCGTCGGTCTTTGTCGTTCGGATGAGACACAGAATGCTTTGGTCGGAGGTAGCTCGCCCTTGTCGGTTGGTGTGGATGGTAGTACTGCGGATACGCTGGGGGTTGCGATGAGAATGAATGAGTTTCGAATCCAATGTTCTGCAGCCTCTGATTGATCTCCTCTGAAATGTCCAGGGAGGGGATGATGACTGGGTATTCTGGTTCGAAAACTGGTCGACGATACTCCAGATGGGGGTCGTTTCCTCGCAGATCGCCCACATGATCTTCTTCATCCGAAGCACCTCCAAAGCGAATGTCAATTTGATTCTCGATCGGGAGGTGGTCTCGATTCGTGGCGGGATATCGCAGAGGCGCTTCATCCAAAACGGGTTGCTTCAAAATGTTCACCACATTGATGCTCGTGTGGAGTTTCTGCTTCGCTGGCGGTTTGGTGGTAAAGTGACTGAACGGCGCTGGCGAGGATGGCACAAACACTGGAACTGGCGATGAGTGTACATACGCCGGAACCGGTGGTGACTGCACAAACACCGGAGCTGGCGTCGGGATGCGATAGTCACTCTTCTGATGTCGCACACGCGCATTGAATCCATTCTGATCGGCCGTGTATTGCACGATACGCTTGTAGCCGTTGGGTTCGATCAGCGAGTAGACCCCTTCCACGTGATTGCCGTTGCGCGTCTCGCAATGGTTCTTAATGTCACCCGTGGGCTCGTTGTGGACCGCATACGAGTATCCATACTTGGCCGGCCTGTATGCACCGTCCGGCTGATGGCGATAATGATAACGGGCGTGATAACGTCCATCGTTGAATGGAATGGCCGGTCTCTCCTTCGGATATCCCTGGAAGGCCTGTTCCGCACAGCAATGCCCAATCAGCGTCCAAAAAAACACGACTTTCAACTTTGGAGAGAAATGAAAAGTAAAACTCAACTCCAAATCGAAAGGCGAGGCGATTTCAGCGACAAAATACCTTTGAAATGGTCATCGCTGAGGCGATCTCGATGATGATTGTCCACGAATGTTCCGACTAAATGCGATCTAATTTCGAAATGTAATCGCTTTTATATCGATTTGTTTGCCATCCACCGCCGCGACCGATCGCGATGAAGAAGCTGAAGCAAAGCGAAAAACAAAACGAAAAAAGCAAAACGAACATACGAAAACGACGACATTTTGCATAATTCGTTTCAGTAATTAATTCATTTGAAATCCACTCGAATGGCATCGTCTCGACAGCGTCTTCATTCGGTCGATCGCGATCGCTTGCTTGCGCCAATGATTGCAATTGAATTAGATGCCCGGCATAATCCACGGGCACATTTCGTTGTGGCGAATCTCGTGATAATTAAATCGCAATATTTTCGTTTAATTTGCTCGACCATCATCCATGTGTGCGGGTCGATGATTTGTGAACGCGGTTGAGGATGGGGGCAGGAGGTGCCAGAGAGGTATTCCCCTGAGTTGGCTTTGTGAGCGACCCGAATCCACCTCTGCCGCCGCAATCCATCATCGTCCCCACGACACTGCATCTCAATCACCGTCGATACCATCAGAAATGAACCGGCTCCGATTTTGATTGACTGCTTCGACCGCGAGCGACTTTCTGCGAAGAAATTTCTGCCGATTGTTTTTGCCACTCATCAAAGTGTCTTGTGCCGCGGCAAAAAAGAAAAATGTCAACTAAAATTCAGTAATTTCGCATAAATTACAGCTTAATTAAACACTGATGGCATTTGGATTGGGCCGAACGGCCTCTGGGCAACGCAATTGGAGCAATAAATTAAGGCGCAGCCGGTGAACGTCGAAGTGGATTTAGGGGAAAATTGGTGGAAATTAATGGCTCGAGTGTGTGGACTGCCGTCTAGACACGCTAATTGTCGCCCTCGTTGCTTTACAATTCGCCAATTGCGGCCAATTTCTCCGCAACTAAATCGCCCAGGAACTCAATCCCTCATCGGCGAGTCATTTGAAAACCGCCGACCGCATTGGCATTCACCAAAATGCCAGACGATTCACATTCCAACGTGATCACCGGCATTTGTGAGAAATTGTTAATTATTTCGCAGTTAATTCCATTAAACAACGAATGGGTGAGCATGCGCATAGCTGAGATCGATTTCGATCGCCGTCTTTGTCATTCGAGAGCCATCGATCATCTCATTATTGAAATGGAACTAATGCGGCATCGAAGCGTAGGAGATCGAAACCGCGAGAAATGACGCCATTCTAATGCGATTCTAACAGAATTTCACTGAGTTTGATCGGCTTCGGCAAAGCTATCCGCAAGCGTGATCTGTCGATCCGATTACCGCTCGCTTTCATTTGGTTGCGTCAGCGCAGATTCGATTTCATCCAGCAACCATTTCCGTCCCAGATGATCGATCTCCCGAACGATCTCCTCATCGATCTCCCGAACACCGAATCGATCTCGACCGACGACGCATGCGCCGATCAATTTCGCGTGCGAAAAATACCTCGGAAAAAAATTCGTAATTGAAAACCGTTGCGCAATTCTTTGAAATTTTTAATTTCGCTCAAGGCCTTCGAATTGATCTTGTTTCACGCTTTTGTTTCTTTTCTTTTTTGCGAGCTTTGGAATGAATTCACTTTTAATTTCGCTGCAACGAAACGGCTGTCTGATCGATGGGCGCGATAGCGCGACGCGAGATCGGAAATCGTTGGCCAAAATGCAGGTAAATGCCTGGGCGAAACGGACGAAAGTCAAATGTGAAATGGGGCACCGCCCAGTGGCCGGCGTTTCATTACCATTCATTCTGGCCACAGCCATTGTCAGCACATGGTCATTACAGCGTTGAACGTGCGGTAATCGGTTGATAACGCAAACAATGCAATGCCGTCCAGTCTCGTCGACTCGATTGCCCGCAAATGATAAAAGTGAATTGTGTTTTGGCGTTCGCAACCAAAACGAGAATGTTTTCGATTCAATTTTTTTTTGGGTCAAATTGATTTAGCATGTCGTTGCATAACCCCGAACATGCTTCGATGCAGTTCTTTGTTCGACACCGGTCGACCATTTCCAAGTCATTTGAGATATTTTTCGATCATTTTCACTGACCTGACCAATCATTCGGCTCGCGTTCGCCTGCATTAAATCAACAGTGCAATTTGCGCCACGGAATTTATGGGAATCGATTTTTGGCGTCCAACTGCCAGATTGGTGAATCACGACATCCAACCCAAACTCGAGCACCTCTCGGCCACGTTTCCGTTTGATAAATCACCGTTTTGTCCAAACGATAAATCATCCCAATCGAATTGGCGATCCGCGATTCGTATCGAAAGCCAAACAAGTCGTGTGTCGATAGCGGATCGAAGGCAAACAGTTCATGTGCTGGTTGCGTAACTCTCGCGCGTTCGATCACCGCGACTGAGGCATACAATCGATGGCATTTCATCAATTAAAAGCATTTCGGGTAATTGGCTGGCAAACGAATCGATCCGCTGATGGCCGATGGGTTCAAGCACCTGCGTGTTGACGAGCTGTCATTCAAAACTCTTGCGCTTGTTCACTCATCCGTCCAGTCCACTTCGGTCCGGTCCAATTGAAAGTACTCTCTGTGTGCTTTTGTTCAACATTTATTTTATTCACGCTTTGATTTTCAAATGAATTATTTTTCTCTTTCATTTTATTCAAAAATTATTACAAAGAGCCACGTTTGCCCAGCGGCTATCAAATTTTGATGAATTTATGATAAAATTTCTTTGAGTTTCTTTTGATAACAATGATTCAGTTTGAATTCGCCTAATTCGCAAGATGCTATCACAGATTTTTGTTTGTTTTTGTTGTTGTTTGGTGCGGTTCGATGTGCTGCAAGTTTCCGGTTCCTCGGTTGAGAAAGAAGCTCCGGGAAATTATCCTTGGGGAGCTCTCCAACCATTCAGGCTTCCTGGCTGGACATAGACCACAGAGTCCATCCAATGAAAGCCTCGAGAATCCAAAGTCCGCAATTACCAACAATTCGAACTGAATTCTTCGCTCAGCCTTGCATTCCATCCGAATCGACCGCAACCGAAACGATTCGTTCAACCATGACAATCGTCCGGTAAATTGATTCGCTTAACCGACAAAGCAACCGTTCAAATGGTCGATTATGGTCGGTGCGAATATTTCTTTTGTGTTTTAATTGGGGCCCATTTGAACTTTGGTCATTCACCGGGCCATTCATCCACCAGCAGTTTATTTGTTCAGGTACTTTGCTGCCCAGTCGGTACGTGCTTTGGCGAAATTATTGTTGGTTTCAGTCGTTGTTTTTGTGTCATTTGCGAATGGATCTGCGTTTTGGAAGTGAAAGAAAGGAAAGAATGATTATTGCTTTGGGTCGAGGGCAGGGGGCAGAAGGTGAATGAGATGCGTTTTTCATCAATAAAACCAAACCTAACGTTCAATTTGGTGGTGAAGGAAACTCCATTTCACACCCACTTCCGCCTCATCAATGACGTCAATACAACGCTGAACCGAAGCGAATCCAACCGAATCACTCGCACATCCCCACAAAGGGTCCCTTGGGCCCCAAATACAACATCGTCTTTCATTTCAAATGATTCATTTGTCTTTTCAAGTTCAGCATTGCTCGGGCAATTACAGCGAAAACACCACACGACTCGGCCATTTGAGTGTCAAACGGTGTGTGTCGTTGTTCAGCGTGTCTTAATCGCACCGTTCAACCCACTCCGCTAGCGACCGCACAAAACAGTTTCAAGGTCGAAACCAATCAAAATAGTATTAATATATTCTAACGTGAAACCGTTCTCCGCGGAATTCAGTATGTTCGATTCGGTAGTCGGTCAGTTGGACATTCGGAAATCGATACAGCAATCATTAATGAGCACTCGCGATGTTTGCTGCGGTGTGGCTAATTGATGATTCGCTTTGTTTCCCAATTTTTGGGGAAATGTCAACAGTGCTTTGAGCTGCGACCGTGGAAATGCTGATGAGATTTTCATGAGTCGGCGAGAAAATTACCTTTATCGACGAGCCAAGCTCCGACGCTTGTGTTTGAGTCATTCCATGAGTATGGTTTGGTTGGTTTGAAGGCTTTGCCATTCAAATTGCTGTTGAGGATTCCGTTTCCGAATAAGTTCCTGCGGATCGAATTGAATGAACTCAGGGCAGTTCGTGAGAAAACAACCAGAGACTTACCCGTTATTCGTGTTGAACTCCTGGGATCGTCGCTTCGATTGGACCAGACTCGCCGATGAGAATGTAAACGGTTTGTATGAGTCGTCCGCGTCCGCATTGATGAACGCATTCCGATGCGCCGGTACTTTGGCTTGTGGCACTGTGTTTGGGTAGGTGTTGTTGGCAAACGTCAACGTTCCGAAGATGTCCTCAAGTTTGATCGCCGCCAGTGAGTCCTTCCTCGGTTTGGATGATTTCACTTTGCTTCTGCGGAAGAGAGACGCTGTTGAAGGGCGGGGCCTCTTTGAGAGTTGACCAAGTGACATACCCTAAAATTTTGGCCAATTCATCGTCCTCGAACGTATCCCACTTGTCATCCGCAACCATTTTCCGATTCGTCTCGAACGGTGGCGGTCTTGCCTGAGCCACTCCGCTCGGCATCTTAACCGCCAAATAACCATTTTCCTTCACATCTCCCATCCCACTTTCCCCGGGCTGCTTCGAGAATATATTATAGACTCGCGACTCCCCAATATTGGCACCATTCACCTCCCCATTCACCGAATTATTATGCAAATAAAAGCCTTTGTTCTGAAATCCTCGATCAACCACCGCGAAATCACGATTCGATTGACCACCCACGCCATTCCCATACATTTGTTCGACATTTCGATTCACGTAAATATCACTGATTTTCTCCCGAATCGAACCGTTTTCATCGACGCGACTGCGTCGTCGTCCACCAAACTTATTCGCAAACGTTTCATCGATTTTATTGCTGCCGAAACTGTTGGCGGTTTCCGCCAAACCATTCTCGTTTCGCAACGAGAATGAATCGATCATTTGATCGATGCTGGAGCCTCGCAGGCCATTACTGATGGCGTCGTGGATGCTTCCGTGAATGGAGCCATTCAACGACGCCTTGCGATTGTTATTGTTTCCATTCGGCTGA
>JANSTV010054038.1:0-13329 GCA_027564135.1 Lestremia cinerea
GCAGCAATCTCTCGACGAAAATTGGATATGCCAATCGAAGCGGTCATTCGAGCCATCAACAATCTCGACTTGAAGCAGTTGTCACTGGAGAATGTTGAGATTCTGCAGAAGATGACACCGACCGAAGCAGAAATCAAGGCGTACAAGGAATACGAACGGGAACGAAAGGACTTCAATTTACTAACCGAAGAAGACAAATTCATGTTGCATATTACCAAAGTCGAACGAATCTCATCGAAACTCTCGATCATGAACTACATGGGCAATTTCTTCGATAGTTTGCATCTCATCAGTCCGGTAAGTGCGATCGTCACCATTCGAACAGCCCAAAGCTCACCCGTTCACCTTCAATTCCAGCAAATCAGTGCAATAATCGCCGCATCAAACTCTGTGAAATCATCGAAAAAGTTCAAGTCCGTTTTGGAAGTGGTATTAGCCTTTGGCAATTACTTGAACAGCAGCAAACGCGGTCCAGCTTACGGTTTCAAAATGCAAAGTCTGGACACTCTGCTCGACACGAAAGCCACCGACAAGCGTTCGTGTCTGTTGCATTACATCGTCGCAACGATACGACAAAAATTCCCGGAACTGTTGAATTTCGACCAGGAGCTGTTTTGCATTGACAAAGCGGCCCATGTGTCGTTGCTCAATGTCTTGTCGGACGTTAAAGAGCTCGAAAATGGCATGGAGAATGTCCGGAAGGAGGCTGATGTTCGCAACAAGGGATCTCACAATCACGTTTTGCGAGACTTTTTGAACAATTCCGAGGAGAAATTGCGCAAAATCAAAATGGATGCGAAAAATGCTAAGGAGGTTTTCGATGAGTGCGTGGAATATTTTGGAGAATCCTCACGAAGTGACGAAGCGAATGCATTCTTTTCGCTGTTGGTGCGCTTTGTGAAGGCCGTCAAGGTGAGTGTGACTCTGATTCCTCCTCTGAAAATCGTCTCAACTCATTTTCGTCTTTCCACAACGCCCGAATCGCTCCACAGACTGCCGACCAAGAAAACGAACAACGTCGTCGCCTCGAGCAAGCCGCTCTATTGGCCGCTAGCAAAAAACAAAACGATGAAGTGGTATTGCGTAACAATAAACTCAATCAGAAGAAACAACAGGTAGGCTACGATATCCCTTTATCCACTGTATTTCTGCGAAGTCTATCGCAAATCAGTGTGGAACTACAGAACACAGTCCAGAACATTTAACGCATTATACGACAGTTAGGTTTGGTTTTGGTTTTATAATTTCAACACATTTTTGTTTTGCCCGCACCTTTGTCATTGCAACCGTTCGCTTGGCTGTTGTGCATTCCTGCACAGGACATGTTACAGAGCACACATTCATTCATTTCCACACACAGCACAACCCATTTATACCATTTTCTTTTCTTTGTTGAAATTCTTCTCTTTTCATTTGGTGGGCTTGGTCAGAAATTCCTATTGGCTCTGGACAAAACATTGGCCAAACAATTGGCCAACATGATTTAAAAATAAGCGTTATTTTTTCGTCACGTTCGGTTTATTTGCTTTTGCTTTCTGATGCTTTTGGCTTTTCGTTATAATTTTCCGCTTAAAACACGTAACGTAAGTTTCCTTCACGTTATTTTTCTTTCTTTGTATTGTGTTTGTTGTAGAATTTGTTGTTGAATTGTAGTGTAGAGATCCTCGTCAGAGCGATCAACGTTGATCGAATCCAGTAGCTTTCCAAACCGACTAACAACCTTTGATCAAGTCTGCGCTTTCTAACATCTGTCCTTGATGCTCAACCGCTCAGTGCCAAGCAACTTCAAAGCAGCTATGATCTTCTCACTCTTTTCTCTCTCCTTCTCTTTCTCTCTCTCTCTCTATTTGTCGCCTCACAATTCTCTTTTCATTTCAACGCAGTTGAAACGAAAGTCATTGGTCAAGGTCATCCATTAATCACTAGCAACTTCATCACTCTTCAACTAACATTCCCCGAGTGAAAAAATTAGAAAAAATTATTTTGAAAAACAACCACAAAATTGATAAAAATTAAAAAAAAACAATTGTCGTCCAAAAGAGACCGTCATTTCTAATAACCGCCTTTTTCCATTTAATTTGCGTTTTGGCCATCATCGCATCGCGTCACCAATTGACTGACGGACTTGGATCGAAACAGGAGGCGGTCATAAACGAATTGAAAACCAAAACGAATGCCGTTCGTGAGAAGAAATTGTTGCAACAGGATGAAGTGTACAATGGTGCTTTGGAGGATATTTTATTGGGATTGAAAAGTGAACCGTATCGTCGGGCAGATGCTGTGCGTCGGAGCCAAAGACGTCGCATTGACAACAATCGCTTGTCACGGACCATGGAAGAAATGGATGTGTAATCCGAAACCCGGGGCATTGGACGCAATCGTTATGATGCATTTAGGATTGTCTCATCGTTGTTTATTTTGTTTGTTTAATAATTTTTTTTTTTTATTTGTTTTTTTTTGTTTTTTTTTTCAACTTTTTTTTCTGTAATTAAATTATTTAGAAATCATCTTGAGATGAAATGAAAAGTTGAAAAAAAAGAAGAATTCCGATTTCGAATGGCAATCGGTGATTTGTTGATTGCCGATTGGACAGAAATGATTTTGAGACTGCGACAATTTAGGTTTTATCTTTTCGCTAATCGATCGTTCGATCGATCGCAAGGTGAAAACGACGGAAAATCATTCCATTATTATTGAGTTAATGTTCAATACATTATTAAAATTTTTTTTTTTTTTTTTTAATTTTTAAGTTTTTAACTGTAAATAATAATCAAAAATATTGTTTTAGTTGATAAGAATTGCGAGGAGAGTGTTGGGGGGCGGTGTGAAGTGTTGCGGGATGGGAAGGATCCGAGGAGGCACTTGCGATATTATTTGGAGAGTCGGTGTTGAAGCCATAACATTTATTGTAGAATGGGGGCATACAGCGGTCTTACCGAAATCAAATTTTCGAGCTAATCGAAACAATGGGAATCATGTAACAGTTATATTGTACATTCTTGTATGCACAATTGCACCATGTGACTATCGCTTCGGTGGTGACGAGCACACACACGAACAATTTGATGTAACAAGACAGATTTTCTTTCTTTTTTTTGGCTGGAACGGGTTCCGAACGGGACCGTTTCCCGTTCGCAAACATGTTCAGTGAACTTCAAATTCACAAAAACCGAAAAACATCAAAACCGAATTTTGTCCAAAACAACAACTCGCAAAGCACGCACACAGCAAACCAGTTTGAATCAAAGCCAAAAACACCAAATTTAACATTGCCGACATCGAATAGCGGACACTTTTGCTGGGAACAAAACAAAAACAATACACGATAAACCGTTATACGAACCAAAAAACACACGTCCATGAACATGCATTTCGAACCAGAAATTCAATTTTAAAACTCTCTTTTTTACGTTTCTCGAACACAAACCACATCCATTTCGCTTGAACTTGTACAAAGTCGTTTTTTCAACAAGCAAAATCGCAAGTGATAGTTTTCACATATTTTTCGTTCGGCTCTTTTTTGGGGCGAAGAATTTCTCGTGTTTCAGCAAACATGCTGGAGGTTGGAGAGAGTATTTTTTCTAACCAAGAAAGTTTGAAAATGAAAATAAATTTAAAAAAAAAAAAAAAAAAAAAAAATTGAATAGAAAAAATAGAGGAAAAAAAACCGGTTGAAAAGAAGAAGAAGATCAGGAAGGATCATTCGAGAGAGAATATTAAATTTGGAATTCTTTTGTTATTTATTCAGACCAGAATGATGAACATTGCCGAGGAGGGTGTGGCGTCTTCGTTGTCCTTCCCAAAATGACACCGTCAGCCGTTGTGTTTTCGTGTTGGAAACATTCCAAATTGAATTTTCTCCTTTTCTCATGATCACCGGCATCCGTCAGCTGCGATTCGGTGTGCAGCGGCGAGATCCAATCGATTGGATGCGTTCGACAAGCCGGCATTCCAGCAAGCAATTCCATCAGAATCGCCATCGAATCGAGCCATGACAAAACGGAATGTTGGATCCGTTCGAATATGAAAAAAAAAACATTGCTCTCTACGCGGCGTTTGTGGCGTCTTCATTCTCTCCTGAATTGTTATTTCAAATTGAACGTTTTTTTTTATGTTTCATCCAAAATGGAATCGTACAGGTGACGATGCGGCGATGCATCGGTTGCGTCTCACATCAGCTCATCGGCGCGGGGTTCATCATTTGCCCGGCCGCCCGCTCGTTGCCGATTTCGATTTTGGGCTGTGTTGTTTATTGAAAATTTCATGTCGACCGAAAGGGAATGCAATGCCCAATACTCGATTGCATTCGTCGAGAAACTGAAACCGTTAGATTTTTTTTGTGATAATTACGCATAACTGATGAATTAAATTATGCAAAATGTAATGCAATTATACGATTGATTTGAATTTTGTTGCTGTTTTGTTTGGTGAATGAACCATTTTAGAGGAAATTTCGTTGTTGGGGCGATCGCATTCGAGGCGAATTTGACTCGTTGTTCTCGTTTCGTTGATCTGACAATGGATTCTAGACGGGAATGTTGGCCAATACCAGCGACCGATACCTCTCGGCTGCATTGCTTTGGGATGCGCAAAACGGATATACGAAATCGCTTTGCGATTGAATCGAATCGAATTGGGCTGAGTGAAGACAAGTCAATTGGCTCGAATGACTCGAATGCTGAAGCCAGTGGGCTGGAGAGATTTTCTCGTTCGTAGTTGCGATACAGTGAATGGACATTTTTATTAGGCATATGAATTAGTTTAATATATTTTTGGTGCTTGAATGTAGACGAAATCAATCAAAAGCAAATGACAACAAATTTATCAAAAAAGAAAAAAAAATTGAAATGCATGAATGATTCGATAACTTTTGTAATTATATCCGATTGTGTTTTATTTATTGAGAAGATTCCTTTAGCTACCATGCTACCTCAGACCATCGCCGAACCCCTTCGACCCTCTTAGACTCCATCAGGCTCGCTCAGAACGCTTTGAGACATCAGATTGCTATTGACTGTTATTGATCATCTCCAGACCGGTTCAGAGGCTGATACAAGGTCTCTGAAGCTTCATGCCTCTGACTGATATCAAAAAACTGCAGATTGTTCCTGATCTCTTCCTACCCAACCCGATCGAAACTTTTCAATCTCGACTCGATTGAGCCAATATGTTTCGAAGAGACCTTCTTGAAAAGCAGCCTCATCCACACACCACGATCTCCCCGCTCGGAATCACCTTGCCACAGTCTGCGGTGCCCTCACGAACATCCAAAACCGAATAGTTGATTCGAAGTTCAGCAGGTGGCTTGTAACCGGCAGTCCCCAATCACCACTCGTCGCCAACATTCGAAACTCCCGACGGGAATTTCCCAGCAAAATAAAACGACCAAAAAAGTTTTCTTCTTCTTAAAAAAAGAAAATTGTTCAACATTGTGTTATATTCCTTTATTGAATCAAATATGAGGTGAAATACAGATCTGAGGAATCCGAACAGGAAACGATACAAAAAGAAACAAAAAAAACAAGAAGAACATTTGTCACGTGAGTATTTACAACTGGCTACAGTAATCTTTGCAAAGGTTAATTCAATGTCTGAAAGGAAACCGACGTTACATTTGAATATCATCAAGTTGTTTTGTAGTAATACGTATGTACAGAGTTAATGAGTAATGATTGCTGATTGGTGAATCCAATCGTTTCGGTAAAAACTGTCAAAAAGGCTTTGAATTCTCTCGCAAAAATCTCTCTTTGCCTCGACTAAGCTATGGTTGTTGGTTTGTTTGTTCGTGTGTGTGTATGTATGTGTGTGTATGTGTGTATGTATGTATGTGTATATGTGTGTGTACTGTGTGACAGTGTGTATGAGGGTCTGAGTGTCTGTTTCGATTCTGTGTTGAATATGAACGTTGCACGAAAAGGTAACTATTTCAAGAAAAGCACTAAAATTCTTCCACCGTCAAACCGGACGCAATATTCATAGTTGTTTGACTAATAAAAAACTCGATTTAAGTACAATTGATTTGTGGTTGGTGAATGCTGTCGTTGCAATTGCGTTGAACTGGATCGAGAGACAAATTTTTCGTGTGTTTTGTGTTTGGGGGAGATGGAAACTCACGCGAGATTGCGCATCACGAACGTCCAAACCGGTCTCGATAACAATTGATGATCTCCCCCAACACCGTTGTATCCATCTCTTCTCTCTCAGTCTTAGTGGATGGCGGAAGCGGCGAAATCAAAATTGCCACTCAGATCATTAAGAATCTCAATTCGATGATTGTTTTACGACGACTGGCTAGTCCATCGAGCAATGTGTTGCCCCGAAAAATAAATGCATTTTGATGTGAACGACAAACGAATATCAGCGAGCCTTTCATAAACGAACGTGGCCTAACACGCGGAAAAGGATTATTTTTTTCTCATTTTTTTTCATTTCTTCTCCCATTTTTTTTGTTTTGAAAAACATAAATATCAGCACGACGACGAAAACTAATCGCTTCTAATTAGAAAATAAGGCATTATCATCATATTAAGTGGTTGCTCAACGGAAGAAAAATTGCTTGAAATATTCCTTCTTCTTTCCATTCCCATCTACGTGACCCCTCTCCGCACCGTTCTTGTCCAATGAGTCACATTGCCCATCTCTGCCATTCTGCCTGACCCCACTCCCTTTCGCTCGCACACACAGAGACGAATCCCTCGCTCATTTGTGGGTAAATAAATTTCTTACAAAAAAACTGTCAACAATCATAGTCCATCTTAGAAAAATTAGCGTAAAAAATGAATCATCTCCGAACGTACGTCAAGCACATTCATCTTGATTTTGGGCGCAGTATTTCGGGAAAAGCGGTTCAGCCTTCATGCCATACTGAACGAGTCGATTACGGAAAATGGACATTCGACTGAAAAGCTCTTTTGAAACCGATTCAATTTCATGCTCTTCGACTGGATCCGTCCATAGCCTGCGGAGAGAGAGAGAGAGAGAGAGAGTTGTGTATCGATTAGTCGATTGAACGTCTTTGCTGGACGAATGGATGATTGCATTGACCGATATGCACTTACCGTTCCGCCAAGGCCGCTGTTCGAGGCCACAAACGTGAGTCAACATTGTGCTCGTCCACTTGCTCCGTCCACAGACATGCTTCCCCGCCGAGAATCTAAAATTGTCAAAAACAACGGTGGACGGTTAACAATTGATGGATGACAACCGAAACATTCGTTTCGCCGACCAACTTGTGCATGCAGTCGCATGCGACAACCAACGCAATCGCATTCACCGTACGTGTACCATTTCGAATGGGGTTTCAAAAATAATAAATAATTTCTTGAACAGAAATTGTATCGATTTTTATTCGAAGAAAATCACTTGGTGTGTGAACAACGAACCTGTTTCATTCTCGTGCCATCTACATGCATACGATCCCACGGTCGATGTTTGTACACACGTTGCCATGTTGTGTATGGCGAACAGGCACCGTCACCTGTTTGAGTGGGAACGGAATGGCAGTTTAGCAATTGATTGCAGTTTGGGAACTGGAAATTTATTGGATGAATCCATTCGCTTGGGGACGGCAAACGATGGCCAAATGACAAACCTGTTGTTCGCCAACTGCCAAAGCCGCAATCCAAATACCAAAAGTCCACGTGGGAAATGACGACATTGTAACCGTTCATAAGTAAATCATAGTTTTCTTGCCAAGTACTGCCGCCCCACACTTGAACGGCGAAATTGTTTCGTGACAAACACGATGAGCTGGTCAAACCGCTGGACCAGACGGCCGTCACTTTCGGAGCGATATTCTTATTGGCGATTTTCAATCTGAAAGCAAACAGAAATGATTCGATGCCAGCTCATGCCTTCCAACACAATCGACACCTACCGTTGATACGCTTGCATCATGAAATCACACCACAATCCACGGAGATCCGTGTCATTGAAGTGCTGAGCCCAACATTCCAAATTGACCTCATCGCCGCCCAGATGGAAATAATCCGTTGGCCCAGTCAGTTCGATCAATTCTTCATAGAGCTTTTGTAAAATCATGTACGTGTTGTTGTTCTTCGGATTCAATTGGCCACAAGGTGGTTCACCTAAACGGAAAAACGAATATCGATCGAGCAAAATCGGTTATTAAATATTCTTACGACAACGCCGGCCCCGTCATCAATTCAAAACAACAAACATCAACCGGATTAACAATTCAACAGATTCTATTTATAAAACACCGTTTACCGATGAGCCGTGCAACTACTTGAAAAATAACATTCAAAATAACATTTACCACAGAAAAAATTCCACGGTTGTTGATTGATGCACAAACTCAACTCGCCAAGGCCATGTTTTGGACCTGAAAAACGAATCGATGCCGAATGGCATTGATTTAGATTGTTCAACGTTGCGGTTGGCACGGTTTTGTTTTTCGATTCTCACCCCAATCCCAACCATTGCCAGCATGAGCTGGAGCATCGATCTCAGGCAACACTTGAATGCCCCGAACTCGAGCAAAGTCGACAATCTCTTTGATGTCATCGCTCGTGTAGATTTCCTTGCTCGAATACGCTCCCGTTTTGGCCAACAGGGGATAAGCTTTCGAAACGTAGGGAAAGCTCTGTGAATCGGTTATGTGCCAATGGAATCGATTCAATTTCGAATGTGCCATTCCGATGAGGGTGCGTTTGATGGTATCCACGGTAAAGTAGTTGCGTGAGGTGTCCAACAATAAGCCGCGATATCTGTAATCATTTGGGATTCATGACGGAAATGTATTCTCAATCGATTTTCGTTCCGAGTGCGTTTCAAACTCTGCTCGAAATGTCGACTAAGCCATACCGGAATTTTGGTTCGTCCTTGATCTGAGCCCTGTTCAAAATTCTCAGCAAATCGTCCTCGTCATCGTACCAAATCAACTGCTGTAACGTGGCCAAGCCATGACGAGCACCAAAGAATGATTTCGATTTGATGCGAACCGTTAATTCACCATTCTCATCTGAAATGATAAAACGTTTCCGCCGGGTAAGAAACTGCACATTGGATGGGGTAGGCGATTATCGATTCGGCTGATCACAACCAACAATGTCAAACACCCAAAATCAGCGTCTGTCATCAAAACGTCTTCAAGATGCCATCACCGAATGACAAATGAACAAGAGGCGCGCCCGCCCATCACTTACTTGTTATATTTAATTCATAGCTCTCATCCGTATCTAATTGTAGATAAATTTCGGGCACATGCGTTATTTCAGAAATAATATGAATATTTTTAATATCACAGATTTTATCGGCATTGTGAAATTTTCCATTTCCATTGCCATTGTTGTCGCGATCCCGTATTGTGGCATCGCCATCACTGTTTCGTGTTTCTGAAGGAACACCAGCGTTTCGTTGATCGTTTGCCGCATCATTGCCAGGCGCATTGCCATTGCTGTCACTGGCAGCACCAGGACCGCCATTGCCACCACCATTGCTGCCACCACCATTCGCATTCTCATCTCGATGATTCTCCAGATTCTTCAAATCATGCAAAAACACATCGTATGCCTGTTCGAGTAGATTTTTCGCTCCGTCAAATGGAGAGACCGCATTGAATTTCATCAAATTCGATTTGAATGTTAACGATTGACTGCTTATGTTGGTTTTTATCGTTGGCAATGGCCATATGTTTGGTCCACCGCATACCATTGCACAACTCATGAATGGTATACGCTTATCGCCGGTCTGATCACTAACATAATGCTCGCGAATACATCGATCGCCAGCGCACCGGTATGTCCAGGTCTTCTCCAGCGGACTGAATGATGACGGAAAAATGAGAAAGAAAAACAAGAGTTGAATCATTTGCAACGCGCGAAAGCCCACAAGCAGAGGGGAGCTTTTTCCTGTCGCTCGCAAAAACGTAAGCACCAAACGAATCGTTTGAAGGAAAATCTTGTTTTGCTTTGATTTGTCGGAAAATAAATAAAATAAAACTCATCACAGAGCAAGTCCTACGTTTTATAATCAACTGGAACTAACTTGTTACGATCGTTTCGAGAGAAAATCGCATTCATGAATGTGACCGGTTTCAGTGAGCTTTGATTCCAATAGAAAACCGTCACAAGCATTGTTGTCATTATTGCCAATAGGATGAGCAATGAACGTCGCAGTGATGTCGGTAATGCCGCCATTGTAATGCCCATATAACTTCATTCAATATTCAGATGTAAGTTCTGGAAAGAGAAGACAAAGAGAATTGGTTATTTGGCGGATTGACGAAATGACTGGAGGGTTGGCCGATGCGACAGAGAGAGATGGGGGGTGAACTGAAAGCCTCATCCGAATCCCAGACTTCCGAAGGACTAAACACGCAGATTGTCCATTCCATTGACCATTCCACCGGACCCCGTTCACATGTCGCTCCAAATGGAACATTCTCCGCGATTCGATTTCCCGCCAATTCCCACTCGCCCACTCACAACATCTGTTCGATCGATTATATTTTCCGTTCCGCCAAACATTTCAACAAAACGGTACAAACTAAACGAATTGAATTTGAATTAAATTGCTAGAAAATTCAATGGGAAAAATTTCTGTTTGAAACAAAACGAACAAAAAAAAAAAAAAAATGGGGGAGCAAAACGACGAGAGGCCATCGTATTGTTCGCGACACGGGGCAACATTAACTGTACGTAATGATGGTGGTATTTTTCAATATTTCAAATTTAATCTTGTGAATAAATATTATCCACGTAATCGTTTCACTTTCTTTACATTCGTTTAATCGTAACAATAATAGCCGAACGTAGGCATTCGCACACCAGCGAGAGTGTCGTGTCCCGGTGTCGGCTGTTTTGAGGGTGTGCGATGCGATCGGTGAATGTCAGCGGGTAGAGGTTTTGCATGTGTTCGCTTTCGGTTGTCTCTGTGTGTGGTCGTTAGTTTGGTGTGAATGTGTGTGTGTGTGTGTGTGTGTGTGTGTGTGTGCATGCACGTGTGAGTATGAATGTGATTGTGTGCGTGCATGTGTGTGTTCGTGTTGGTGGAAGGCACCCCGGTGAATGTATGGCAATCGCCAGTGTATGGGTGGGAAAATAAGGTGTACAATCAATGTGATTCCAAGTGAGACACACAAAGTTAACACACAGAGCCTACGACGATGAAACATCGATAGTTGTCATGCAAACACACGAAAACTGAAAGAAATGAAAAATAAAATACACACAACTGGGAAAAAAATGGAAAAAAATTACACACACTTTTATTAGTTTATAACAAGATATCAAATTGAAAAGGCGCATTTGACGGGGAAAGGCTTTTCAACGTTTTTGGAGAATAGCAAAACCGACAGCGCTGAGGATACAACGTGTGTGCTTTGGTGTTGTGGGTTCAATATTGCATTTTCTGTAACGGCAAGCGTTCAGCTTGTCTGTTTTCCGTTGGAAATTTAGTTGAATATTCGTTTTTCGCAATTGCATTGTTTTTAGTTCGCGTTTCCTTGTGATTTTATCCACTTGAGACAATCAAATGATGAAAGCGCTTCGTCCAAAGTGACTGAAAATCAGTTTTGTGATTCAATTGTTTTAATAAAATCAAGAAAAATAAAGCAAAACAACGAAAAAAGGATAGAAAAGAAAAAGATAATCAATCAAAAGCCTTCGCGTAAGCTTAAAGCGCACTGGAGACTCACAGACACTGCAAGCCCCATTACCCAATACGTGGACCAGCGAATTGAAACATTTTCCCCGCGAAATGTCCATGCAACGTTTAGCCGTAATAGCGGCTATTAGCACTGCAAATTCGGCAAATCGAAATAAAACATCGCATCACTTGGAAAAACCATACAACGAGACCCACCGAATGGATGGCAATTTAAATTTGCATGAAGGTGTTGACGTTATACTCGGCGGGTAAGTCACCCCCAGTCATCCAATGCTGGGCTTTTGTTCGTTCGCTTTGTTTTGTTTTTTTTTCTTCTTCTTCTTTGTTTCCCATTCGGTTTATTCTCAAAATGCTTATTTATCGATTCATTCTGGTGTTTTCGTTCTTTTTGTTGTTGTTGCTCCTGCTGATATCCAACTGTTGGTGTTGCTTCATTTTCATTTCGTTTTGTTTTATTCCGCGTTATAAATTAGTGATTTGGCTTTTGTTCCCGTTCATTTTGTGAACACTGGGTCGCATTGACAGTGGAATGTTGAAAGCTGTTTTTGAATTTCATCAAATTGTCAATTCACAATGACTCGGTTGTTTTGGGGCTCCCAGGGCTAAAATGGAATTGGCCATATGACAGGTCAGGGTAGGCGACGGGGAAGAGCGCAACATTTGAATTCCGGTTGAATGAGAAGACTCAACTTCTTAGCGAACGTTAGCAATGCGGGAGAAGACCCCTTTCCCTTGTTCGTTACAAAAACTGAAACGTTTGTCAGAAAATCTTCCAGATGGGCTGCGAGCTATCATTAGACTGCCAAATCGTGGTGAATCATCGTGTCGGCTTCGAGCAACGACGCTATTTGTAGTGGATTTTATAATTAGTAGATGTTCAATATTTTTGAGGGTTGAGGATAGCGGAGGAGGAGGGAGAAGGCGTCGGCACAAGTGACCAAGTCAAATGACTAAAAGGCTAAATGGCAACTGGATCGAGGTTGGGCTAACAACCCACATAATGACATTCGGCCAAGCAACTGTTCCAAACTGTCATCGTCTCGTGCTTCAAATGTGCTGCTTCCAACTGCATGACTACCAACGATATTTTTAGGAACGATATGCTTTTCCATTCCAAAATAGCTTTTATTTTTTTTTTTTAATTATGTATATTTTCTTTGTGACAACAATTTATAGTTTTCGCCATATTTTCCCATTGGACAAATCGCTCGCAATGCATCGCTTGTCGTCCATCGTGATAATGATAAAATCGATTGTGGACAATTTTCAATTTGAAATGGTCTTTGTGTCCAATTGTAATTTTTTTATTCTTTTTTCTGACGAAAAAAAACATGGGCTCTTTCGTTCTGTCTGTGTGCGCTTGTTTGTGTTCAAGCACTCTTCCACTCGTCCACTCGTTGCCGTCATCACGACAACAAAACGAAACGATATTCAACGATTGTTTGCGACCGTAATTACGTCGAGGATAAAAGGATTTTTTTTCATTCGTAATTCGTTTGTAATTCGTTCGAAATCAATTTGCCAAAAAAAAAAAAAAAAATGAATAAAAAATATATAGAAAATAAGTTAAAAAAAACCCCAGAAAAAATACAATTTTTCTCTGAACAAATTTCAATTTCTATTTCCAGGGCAGCGCTATCGGTGGTCGTGACAATGGTTTGCATTACATGCTATTTCTGCAATAAGCGAATCAATAAA
>JANSTV010054049.1:0-13327 GCA_027564135.1 Lestremia cinerea
GTTGAAGGATAATATGGACGAATATTGTTTATTTTTCGATATCATCGCATTCACCAATTCCATTGGAACCACCAAATATGAGTAAAACTTCTGATCGGTTCAGTTGCGGCGAGTTCTGTCGAATATAAAAATAAAGGTACTTCTACGATTTCAATCTTTATTTTATTTGATCATTTGTTTTCTCTATGCAGCATGTGACATTGAATTGATAACACTCAAATGAATTTGAGTTGAAGGGATCATTCTGTTTTTGTAGCGTCATTAAGTTTTCTTAAAATCTAAGTTTCTAAAAGACTTACATGCTCGAATATTCAAAATGAGACTGAGAGCCATTCCGGACAGCGGGGAGAAAGGATGAATAGACAGAGAGATAGAGAGATAATTGTATGTAAGATCATACACAGGGCATTCGGACTCTTAAAAAGTGAATGTATTGCGAGGTCGATGGCTCCCACTTAGTTAAAAATACAGTTAATCTATTCAATTGGCAGGAGGTGGCACGGCCAAAGCTGTCTGTGGCAGAGCAGCGCCTTGTAGCGGCACGGCTGGAGCAGCTGATGGAGGTGGTGGTGGTGGTGGTGGTGTAATGGAAGCATTGGACGCCGGATTCAACGGTGAAATTGTTGAGTCACTGATGGCCACTGGGGCGGCTGCAACTGAAAGTTCATGATTGATGTATTCTCCCAAACTCGAACCAATTGGAATAGTTAACTGACCTGGAAGATTCGGTAGAACCTGTGGAGGCACAGATGGAACCGATGTTGGAACCTGTTGAACGAATGGTGGGATATTTGGTGGCATGCCCGGAGGACCACCACCCATTTGCCATTGTCCAGTTGATTGTTCCTGTTGAAGACGATGATGGGCTTGTTGACGTGCTCGAAATTCAGCCGCTTTCAATTGTTCCAAGTGGAATTGCTGCCGTTCGGTAATAAGCTGCTGCCGTTGATACTCCAAGCCTTCACGCTCACGTTCCATTGTCGTTTCCAGCTCCTCGAAATGACGTAGTTTGATTTCCAGCTTTTTCATTTGAGTCTCAACCAAGAGAGCGACCAAGCTCTTGATTTTTCTCTCTTCCAAGGCGGACATGTGTTTCGCTTTGACTGCGGCTGAGGCCAAAGCGGCGGACGCAGCTCGTTGCAAATCGGCTCCGTGGAACAATTTACGGTGCTCGTCGGTTTCTTTTTCGGTCCCGTTCGTTGTTGACCCATCGGCGGCATTTTCACTTGCTGGCCTGTCAGCTGCAGTAGCTGGTTTACCGACGACCTCAGATCTGGCTTCTATGGCTGCGGCAGTTGCTGCAGATTTACAAGATTCACTTGGTTTAGTTTCGTCCATTGCGGGTTTGGCTGATTTTTCACTTTCAGCTGGCTTGTCTGTGTTGTGTTTTGTTATTTAGTGTGTTGGTGTTGCCAATCAATTTGAAACGATGATTATGAATGAACCAAAATGAAAACCAAAATAAAAATTTGAAAAAAAAAAAATGAAAATCGTCTTAAAACGAAACAATATCCAAACTTACCGCTGTCTTTGGAAATATCTCTCATTTCCTCGTCCTGATTGGCCAGTTTAGACGCTCCATCTTCTTCCTCTTTGTCACTGGTTCCAGCAATGCCACTGCTGGCCAATCCAGCAGTTGGATCGAATTTGCCATTCTGTGCGGACTTCTCGACGTTTTTGTAGTGAGCGTAATACACATTCGGTGGAACCTCCTCTTTGATCAAAGCGAATTCCTCCATAGCAGCCTTGGCTGCAGAGGCCGCAATCCGTGGATCAACGATTGAGGCCAAAAATGCCACCGTGGACATGATCGGATTTCCATTCTTGCTAAATGGAATCGGTTGATAGGCCAACGGTCCCAAGAATCCACAATCGTCTTCCAGATAAGGATCTTCGATGGGCAGACGAAGGAAATGCAAGATGCATTCGTCCTGCGTGCGGGTGCCGACATGCTCACAAATCTTATTCCAGTCGTCGCGGTATATCTCCAATCCTTCCAGAAGTAACAACGTTTCCTGTTCGGTCCACTCACGAGCCATGCTTGCGGCGGTCTTGTTCTTCATTGCCATTGGCTTTTTGGCATATTGATCCAATCGCAGGCCGAAGTGTGCGCCTTGTTCAACGACACCTTCCAATTTGACCACTGGCAAAGCTGGAATTTGTGGCTGACTTGGCGTTAGCGGTGGCCCACCTGGAGTTATTGAAGCTCCAACTGGTGCTCCAGCCATTGCCGCGCTCGGCAACGCCTCAACAGCAGCAACGCCTTCTTTCTCTTTCTTGATTTTGTCCAGATCGAACAAAGTCTTGGCAGCCGAAGGCTGGGTGGTCTTTGGTGGATTGACCGGTTGCAGTCCGGATGGAGTATCGCTCAGGACATGGAAATGCGAAGTTGGCGGTGGGCCCATTGGAGTGGGACGTGATTCAGCATCAATTTGGTAGTTAATCAGACCCCATTGCTCCAAGAACGCATGCACTCGCATGATGGCGCACACATCACCGGCCAGATTTCGACGGCAAGCCGTGCTGGTCAAATACTCGGTCGGATTTAAACGGTACGTGTCAATCATGAAGTTGCGATAGCCCATGTAGATCTCAGGTGTCTTGGACTTGTTTTTGCCGTTGAAGAATTCGGGCATCGCACGCTTTTCGATCACGTGAATTGAGTTATAGTCAAACCAGGCCGCATACGACGGCACGATGATGTGGTGTGTCTGCTCCGTTACGTTGTCCTCCAAACCACCGCGGTTTGACGGAAATTCCTGGGTGTTGCTATTCTCGCTTGTCTTTCCAGTTTGTGAATCCTCACCGTTCCCGGAACCAATTGCACCAGAGCCACTTTGTCCGGCTGATTGACTGTTGCTCGCGTTGCATTCCATTTCATCGTCCAAATCAGCCACAATGCTGCTCTTGAGTGGCAGCATGTCTGAGTCGTTGTTGCTGCGTGATTTGTTGCTCAACAGTGTTGCCGGGCTGTTGGCCGCACGCCTTGGAACTTCAGTGACATTCGGCTCAGCCGGTGGATCCATATCCCGAGTCAGATCCTCGTCATCATCAAAATCGATACCACGTGATTTCTTTGCCATCACCGCCGGCGAACGACCACTCTTGCGTTTTGCCGTGTTCTTCGCTGGTGGAGAAGGTGACCGCTTTCGCTTAGCTTTGCTGCTTCCGACAGTTGATTTGTTCGAACGTTTTTCGTCCGTCAGCGTCAAATCATCAACGGACAAACGGAAATGGTGGGTCTTCTCCTTTCCATCTTCGTCAACCTCATAGTCCTCCTCCGCCATCCACTCGTTGTAGACTTGCAGATCGAGAACCCAGTTGGCCGACACGCGCCAAACATCTTGTGGCGAATCAACGTTTTCGGGAATGTCCTCCTGGAAGCAATTAATTTGAGTCGTCGATGCTGAGTTATTGTGCGAAGAAAACACTTACCGGCAAGTCGAAGGTGTTGGGCAACCAAGAATCGTAAGACTCCGGGAAGTAATACCAATGCATCATGACATTCTTGCCGCGACGGAACGTCGGCCGAGCATAATCTCCTGGCAGTGGGTCGACAATCGGATAGACGATGTGAGTGGCTTCCCCTTCGTCTTTGGTGATTTCGCCTTGATGGTTGTCAACGATGCTCGAAATGCGTTCTCTCAATTCGTCATCGACTTCTGGGCGAATGTAAACCATTGGCAGACGTAAGCATTCGGCTTCTATCAACGCAGTCTCAATGTCAACGAGGAGCTGTGTGTTTGGATCCTTGTCTTTGCGGGACCCAGTCTTGGGCACATTAAAGTCGAATTTGCGCCAACGCTGCTCGTTTTTATATCGATACATATTCGAGAAGATCTGACACAAACTGCCGCCAGGTTTGAAATCGGACAGACATCGCATTGGCAGACGAGTAGATTGTGGATCGACAGCACTCTTGCCGAGCTTACTCTCTTGGTAATGAATGAATTGAATGAGCAATTGGGCAAGTGACTCCTTCGTCGGTCCTCCTCCGCCTCCGCCTGCGCCTTCCTCTTTAACGTACTGAAAATCAATATAGGAACAGTCCAAATAAATTTCATGGGATCGTTACTACTCCGCCGCGAATTCATCGGAATGCAGAACGAAAAAAAAAACGAATGCAAAACGAAAACGAGTTGAAATTTTCAATGAAGCCGAATAGGAATCAGTCCCAACGCCGGTTGTTATGTACCTTGCGACAGTTTTTCAGCAACCATTGTCGAATTATTTCGAAGCCTTGCATCGATTCCGGCGATTGGAAAAACTCTATATTTGGACCACCATCCTTTTTCGAAAGCAACGACATTTTGCTCACAAGAAAACTCAACGATTTTCACACAAATTTCGTCTTCGCAAAATTCAATAAAATGTTCGAGTGAAACACCACAGTTGAACAACAGACGCTTGTTTTCGTCGACATTAAATTGCGAATTAAATATGGCGGACATCAATTCTTGCAGATGTCAGACGGTGAATGGAGGATGGGTGCGTTTAATCACGATGTCGTTGTAGATGGCGGTTTTTTCGGAATACATATATATATATATATTTCGAATAAGACTGAATCGTTCTTCACCCATTCATTGGGAGATCATCAACAAAATCGGGGGGTCTTTAATGAGCGTCGACAAGTGTCTTCCGTTTGAAACAGGACAAACTACAAATATCGTTCAACGGTATCAAACGAAAGAAAATTAGTGGGTTGAAGGAGGGATTGAGGGAGTGCTTCTATTTCAGTTACGAGATTTGTTATTCGTTTCGGGTGAAGCCGTTCGATTTGATTGCGAAAATACAATCTGCCGCCAAATGAATGAAACATGCTTTTTTAGTCATTTCAATAAATGTCATTCATAATATTGGTTTCTTAACAACTAAAATATAATCAGTTGATTTGCTTAACTACGTTAATGGAAAATATGAATTCAATATTTGATAAATAAAATTGATAATTTCAGAAATTATCAACATAATTTTGAACACGCACATTCTAGCCGTGCAATGTCGAAACTGGAGGACTAATTTCTAATAGATAAGTCTAATTATATCATTCTTTTGATTCATTTGATGAATGGATTGGACGCGATCGTCCAATCGAAAATATGTCAAACTAACGGGTTGTACACTTTCAACTGTGATTGACGATCGTTCAATTGCGAATGCGAAAATTGCACGCACTTTTGCTAGGACACCATCGGACGGCATGTCGGAGCGGAAAATATCGTTAAGTTGTTGATTCGAAGAGAAATGTTCATGGGTCTCGAGTTAGTTTGTTCTAAATCACAGTTGAACGGATGTTGCTCGCCTCGTCCTCATTCGTCATTACAGTGGCAACGGCCGTACTCACTCCCACCGGTGCAGCATTGACCACTAGATGCTCAACGGATCGCGTCAATATTTCACTTTGTCGATCATCGTCCGGATCGACGCCATCATGGTGCAATTGCAGTGAATCGACATGATTTGTTTGACTAGAGGTGATTGTAGATGGACGCAAGAGTTGAGCAACATCGTGAGCGGTTAGATTTTGAGCCAGACGATTGAAAAAGATGTCGTTGATTGGGTGCGACGGGCGTCGGGGCATCGTCGATGAGAAAACAGTTGATTTCTCGGACTCGGTAATAGTCGCAAAGTTTGATGGTATGTTCGTTGTGGTGTGTCGTCGTTGCATGTCCTGCACATGATGCCGATTCGTTTCGCTGTTGTACAAGGCACGCGGACCCATTTCTGTGCTAGTGGTATTCGATGAATTGGTGTTCGTGACCGGCGCAGAGGGTAAGGGTGGCGTGGTTGGCATCGTATAAATTTGTGCTGACGAAACGGTTGAGTAGGCCGGTGGCTGGGCAGTGCCGTTCGATGTAGACTGCATTTGAATGCTCGGCCTTTGTCGACGCAACGTGTTTCCACTAGACTCGCCCAGAATTCTGGAATTGATCGTTAATGATTAGCTGAGCAGTGATTGTGACTTTCATCAGAATTACCTTCGAACACTTCTTCGTATGCTGTTTCGAAGCATTTTCGCAATGCGAGCACCCGTTGCGGTGGTATATGATGGGGGCGGTGTGTACTTGGGTGGTGCATCATCGTGAATGCTTGGAGTCACGCCACCATCTAGAGGAATCGTGGTCGTTGTTACAGTTGTCAAGTCGCCGACATTATGACGAATGTTTCCATTGTGCGACGTTGGACGATCGATACGAGGTTGCGGATATCGCTGTGCTGTTGGAGATGAACTGATTGACGGCCGATACAGCAGTTGGAGTCTCTGATTGGTGATAAGCAAAAGAAAAAGAATGATTCTCTCACTCCTCATTTAACGATGGGTACGACTTACGTCTAAGATATCCGGCGGTCCTCGGCTCAGGTAGCGATAAATTTGAATGACGACTGTCAGCGGAACGATCAGCAAGATGCTCAGTTGAATGAAAGATGCTGATTTTCTCGCCCAAATCGGCCAGTAATACAAAGCGAGTGTGCTGTGCCAGTGATAGAAGTCTCGCGAAAGCGACATCTTATACTCGAGCACGCACAACGTTAGCAGTCCAATGGGCAACAATAAATTCCACGAAAGAGCAACAAACGCCGACAGTGTTTGCGTCAGTCTCATGTCATTGACCAAGGTGTCACCGCTGTATGGTCGTCCTCTGACTAGAAATATAGCAAAGATCTGCCCAGTCCACAAGATCAGTACGAAAAAAGCGCCGCCTAGGACCATATCCAAGTAGTGGATGATACTGATGCCGCTCTCAGTGACAAGCGGAATACCCAACAGCAGCCCAGTCAAGCAGGTTAACAGCACTGTAGTAGATGACGAAGATCCCGACGATGAAGACGAGGTGTAGCTACCCAAAGCGCCTGCTATTGGCTTCCACATGGCACAAAGCTGACCCAGGGCGAAACACAGAAACAAGAAGAATCCCAAAACACTCCAAAATGATGAAATTCCATCGTGCGTAGCGGCCGCCAACGTAGCCGGGAACAACTCAGTGACTAATCGCAAAGCTTGCCAACCACTTTCATGAGCAGCGTTCTGACCAACTCGACGATAATTCTCACCCAAAACGGTTGAGTAACGCGGCAACCATTTCGATGGGCTCGCCACCAACTGTGCTGGTAACGGTGCGTTCGATGGCAGCAAAAACATTGACGATTGAAGTGACTCATAGCTGCCGGGGAAGTAGTACAGCCCTCGATCATTCAGTATCTGCACACAAGCATTCCCCAAAATGGCGCCCAAAAGCAAACCCAGCATCGTTATGAAAATCACCACCAGCGCATCTCTTCGTAGAACTGTCGATTTGCGTTGAATGCGCTGCGATGATTGACTGAAGATCGAAATGATGGATGCGCCGAGCAGAGACCAGGTCAGGAACACTTCTTGAGCGGCCGACAGCCAACTATGGGAATTCACAAAGAAATCTTGCCAATCCGTGGATGGGAAAATGCTTTGAAAGCTGCTTGGGTTGATCAATGTCAGCATTTTGATGCACAGCGCCGCCAGTCCGGCTAATGGCAACACCATGAGCACAATGACCATTTTTCCATAGGATCGCAGCCCTTTGCACAGAACGATGAATACAATGAGCCACAGCACCGCCAGATTGAATGCCAATTGGAAACGTACAGCGCCCAAAGCACTTCCACTGGCGGCTCGACCTCCTGGACCCAAGTGATACCGTTGCAGCACAACCCCATTGAAATAATCGGCCACCGTTTCACCCAACTTCATCAAGGGCAACGCTGTTGGACTGGCCGTTAGATTTCGTTCATCGTCTGCGGGACCGCGAAAAAACTCAAATTGCTCCTGCCAACGATACCATGGATAGCGGCTCGACACGCATGAGTCTCGCAAATAGACGAGCACCCACGCTATGCTGACGGCCGAATACAAGGCAACCAGTGCTTGCACCACAACCAGGGCAATGCCAATGCCCTTGCAGATGGGGCTGACACGCCACATCGATATTGGACCTCCTTTTATATTGGCGCCCAGGCACATCTGCAGCCATAGCATCGGAATGCCAAAGATGAATGACAAAATCATAAATTGCACAATGAAATTGGCTGTAAATGAGGAAAAGATGATCGTCAGATCGATCGGCACTCGTAACACTGCGCTGTGAAATGACTAACCTCCGAAATGGATGCTGAATATCGAAAATCGAGAAATGTTGAACAGACCGAGCGTACAGCAAGTTGCAGCCAGTATTCGACTGAAGCCATTTGGCCAAACTGTACCTTTGGCATTGTCATCGGTGGATTCACGACGCGTTGCCGTTGCACCATTCTCTGTGCTGGTCGATGTGTCTGTGTCGGATGTAACTGTTGTCGTCCGTGGCGGCGATCTGAAACGAGTGTGAAATTATTTCCAAACTCATTCGTATTTTCCATGAGCTCGCGCGCGCTTTTCTCTCGCTCCGCAAGCAAACAGCGATTCGTCCCCGTCGCTTTGCCTCCGCACACCGTTCGTCGACATTCCACGCTGCTGGCATACGCTCGATTGGAATGCGTTAATCAACAGAAACTGACGGTTTCATTTAATGGCAAAACGACAATCATGCAATCGGTTCGATTCGCTCTTGCTATTCGATATCGATTTATTTCATATTCGATTTGGCCACAATTTTATCATTACCGTTTGAATGCTGTGATTGCAGCGATAATCATTAACAACATATTCGGTTATGTCTTAACGATGGATTGATTGCGACGCGATGGATATGACCAACTCATTTGATTGCAACGCTTTGAGAGTTTGCTTAGTTTTCGATCACTTTTCACAAACTCGCAACCAACAAACTCATTAATTCGCACTTGAAAAGACAAATTTTCCCGTTTCTTTCCTCTTTTGAATCAAATCAAACTTTGTAGATTTGGAACATTCGTCAAACAACCTCCCGATCGAACTGATTGCTTCGGAAAAAGGATATCCACATCGAGCTGAGTGGTTGAATTTCGAAACGTTGCTGCTTTGTTTGTTATGTTCGTTGCGCGTTGGCATGGCAATTCGATGGTCGAAACATGCGCTGCGGAGCCTACTGCACCGGATAACACTCGAAATGACAATTAATATTGATTTGATGGTGTGCTCCTCGGTGTGTCCGTGAAAACGGGAACGATATTTCGAATGGTCACATACGAAAAAAAAAACAAAACTGGCGGTGATGAATGCGCGCATGCGAGGGTTGATATTCCGTGCAATTGAAATCATGCCCAATAACCAGGTGGCCGGAAAGGGACAATAGCGTTTTATGAAAAATTCATTGGCGATATTTCGTTGTACGATTCGATTCGATTGTCTGCCAATGGTGATTGAAGCACCCCCTTTCTTCCACTTACCGATCATTGCTGTCAACCGCAGCTGTAGAGCCAATCGAACTACTGGACGCACTGCTCGAAATGATTGAAACTGGACTAGGATTTCGTGATGAGGCACCGGAACTGGGCTCAGACGAATTAAATTGCCGGTTGGTCGATGTAATGCTCGATTGAAGCTGCTGATGTCGGTGACCAGCTGGTACGGATGTGCTGACCACTGGGTCGCTATCACGGTTGATTATTATTCGCTGAAATGTTTGCCAATGATTATCGCACTGGACGACCGAAAATCTCCATCTCAACGATGACTTACCTGATCGCCCTCAGCATTCAATTCGGTTGTTATCGAAACGATGCGTGAACGGAATTCTGCTCGTCGACCCAATTGCCGTGGACGGGTTTGCTCATTTTCCATTACATCCACATCGATGTGCGACTGATCAAAGGCATTCGATGAAACATCAATCAAATCAATGGCAGCAGTCGCTGTTGATTCATTCGAGGATATTCGATTGGAATCCACTGGCGATTCGATGCGAATCGTTTCAGTGGATTCGCCGTCCCGTGTGACTGGGACGTCGTCCTCCAGGAAGGTACACGTTGTATGGATTGGCGAGGTTTCTTGTCGATGAAATTCAAACATCGCCGACGATCCTTCCTCGATTTGATCGGGTATTATAATTGGACATGTTTTTCGCATCGATGTTCTCCTCCATGACGTGACTTTGCTTCGGTTTATTGTCGAGCTTTTTCGCGTATCTGCAAATAAAATAACGAATGGTTTCAATGCGAGATAATGTCGGCACATCAAATGCAGGAGAGTCATGAAACTGAGTACTTGAGGACGAACGGTTCATTCAACCACTTGTCGTTGAAGCGACAACAGCAATGTTGTGCGGCTGTTATCCAAAACAGTACAACCAGTCGATCAGCCGGGCCTGAAACTATGGCTGGTTGAATTGAGACCAATTAATCCCAACTATGAGTCATCATTGGCCACTCGTTCGACTATGGCCGGCTGCCTGGATGACAATATGTTTGCATTCATTGCTTTTTGCCGTTTAGATGCAATTAATATTAGTCACTGTGGTTCGCCAAAGACCCAGAGTGTGACAAATTCGCCATCCACGAGCCACTTAGTTTGTCGAATGGGAAAGTTTTTTTTTCGTTTTTTTTTCCCAAATGAAAGTTAATTACATTTCAACGTGGCCAACTACGAAAATGACATCCATTTGATGATCGATTTGGTTTCACCATTGAATTACCGAAATGGTCATCTCCTTTGAAGCGCACCAACGAATCGGCCTCCGCCAAGAAATCGAATGATTTTGTCGTAAAAATTCTTCATAATTTCGAATCGATTGCGTGCTGGTTGTGAACACCCTACAAGCCCTACGAGCATCACCATTTGCCCAACGCATTGATACGACGCCTCTATAATCATAAACACTGGCCAAAGATTCGTTCGCGTCTTGCTGCCCTGATAAATGGTATTCGATTCGGTTTATTTTTTTCATTGAATTAATATCAATTTAATCGCTGGTCGCCGCACCGTGCCTTTGGTCAATGACCACCACATTGGACGACCATCAACTGCCGAGCGTCCGCATTCGCCAATGGTACTGTCAATTATAATACATGATGATGTTTCTGTGCGTATTGCGTTTTCGGTGCGTTGAAATTTTAACGACGATTAACTGTTTCGCTTATTATTTAGTTCAAATGCTATTCTTCGTTTATTAAGAAAATAGATTCGAACGAAGAAAGTCTTTTGGATTATTTTTAAATGGATTCAATTGCGTATTCGTGCGGAAAACGGTGCTTGTTGGGCAACACAGCAAGTCATTCGACGGCTGATTGTCGGACTGTGTGTGTGTGAGTGAACGATGAGGAAGAAAGAAAGAAAGAAAGAAAGAAAGAAAGAAAGAAAGAAGAAAGAAAAACGTCATCAAATTTGATACGATTATTTTGGTGGCGTGAAGAAAACGGTATTTTCCTTTCAATTCACTTGCATAATTGCGCTCTTGTGATTTTGATGGTCTTCATCGTAATGGTGACAAGATCGTCTGTGACGATCTCGCTGCGAATGAAGAATGGCCAGTTTGAATGGGTTTCTCAGAATGCGGCCGGTCTTGCGAACGTCTCTTCATGGTCTGTCCATTATCTTGTTGCGAAATGAGGAGCGCTCAATTGCGATATGGTAATTCGTTGATTGACATGCGGTTTCGTTGAATTTCTGCCATGATTCACTACAACCCGTTGAATGTGAGCGCGCAAAAATGGTGGACAAAACAAAAACGAAACAAACAGAGAATGCTGGTGCCTTGTGGGTGATATACTCCATTCACATTTGCTTCTCGTCGTTTTTTTTCCTCCTTCTTGTTTTTTCGCTTTTTTGTTTCGTTTGAAAAATTTCCATTTATGATTTCATTTTATTCAACCAGATTATGAACACAATGGATTTATTTGTTTAAGTCAACCAGCATAAAGTAACAGCGCGATCATTCAACGAATAACGAAATAAAAGCAAATGGAATACAAATTAAAAATTGTTAAAATTCACTGAACGCATGGTTGCCTGCCGGTTCTTGTCGTTCTTTTCGTGAGTTGGCCCATGTTGATGGAGTTCATGCGAAACGCGACGATTTCGGTTCAACGTTTTCCTTCCATTTGTCTCTCTTGGGAAGGAAATTGAATCGTTTCAACGGTGTCGCGTTGAGTGCATTCGGACTGAACAGTTCCGAAAACTGTTTCGAAACGGCAGACTACACTCGAAGGATCCAACCATCAACGACGATGAACGAAGAACGCTCGTTCAAAATGTGTCTCAGCTCATGAAATGTTTCACATTTTGCCCGGAGCCAACATGAAAAACGTATAAAACACCGAATCGCCAAGCTCAATGGTGTTGATGTTGGATTCAATCATTTTCGCTATTGCATTTGAGTTTTTCATTCGATTTTTTTTTTTTTTTATTTCTTTCTTTTTTGCTCTTTTTAATTGTTTCGTAATCGCATCTGCATGTCGACCACATGAGATCGACCACATATCGCACCGACACACGCGGTTCAACTCTCCCTACGAGCGGCGCATTACACACTCGAAACGTATAATGATGTGCACGAAACGACATTAGAAAATGTTGAAACGGTTA
This sequence comes from Lestremia cinerea, assembly GCA_027564135.1. Classification (NCBI taxonomy): domain Eukaryota; kingdom Metazoa; phylum Arthropoda; class Insecta; order Diptera; family Cecidomyiidae; genus Lestremia; species Lestremia cinerea. The sequence goes on from JANSTV010054049.1 coordinate 12,473, forward strand.
AATAAGAAGCGCTATATAGAAAATTATAGAGTCAGTGGCTTTGGTGATCGGTGCTCGGTGCTCGGTGCGGTACGTGTCCGTGTGTGTTCGTAAGCCCATGTGTGCGCTCACCACCAAGAAGATACCACACAGTTGAATGACTTTTTGAACGTGAAGCGTTTATAGAATCATTGCATCGAATGAGATCTACGTACGGCGAATATGCACTTTGAGGAAATATATACATTTCTCGGTCCATTGACTGATGACCGATGCTGGTGAATTGTGTGTATATTTCGAATTGTCTGTTTTGCGTAAAACCGTTTCGTCCCCGTAGTAGCGAAATGCAATGTAGAACGTTTCGAAAGACTATTGTGCTGGTGCTGAGAGTTCATTGAACAGAACCTACCTTTTGGCTGTTGTTTGCATTTTGGCAGGGTCGCCAACGCACCAATCGTATTCCGAAATTTATGTCCACGTGCAATGAGCTGATCTCGATGACCGGTGCCGCATTGTTCAACATTCAAATCACTGTTGCTCATTCGCTGTAAAATATCTTTGAAAACACCTGAACCAGTTGACTCATTCTCTGCATGACTCAGCCACTCTGCCGATCGAGATTCAGGTGTTGCACCCGTCGAACTGGCCAACACATTGTCATCGTCCAAATTATTGTTCTCTTCGTCATCACTGCACTGATCATTGCGGCCAATGTTCGCATTCAAATCACTCCGTTTGCATTCAACAAGTGTCCCAATATCATTAACTCCCGGCAACGACGACGACGACGACGACGACGGCGATGATGATGCAATTAACGATGATGTTGTGGCGGTCAACGGTGCCACAGTGCCGGTTTGCCATAATTGATCAAAA
>JANSTV010054060.1:0-25989 GCA_027564135.1 Lestremia cinerea
ACAATAACGTGGGCTCGAAATGTTCTTACCACCAAACGAAAATTCGCTTGAAATGTGATGAAAATAATAGACGAAAAGTTGAGTAGGCACTTTTTGAAAATGATATTCGTCTTTGGCGCAATTTGTATTGAAGAGTTTTTGAAAATGCAATGGCAAAAAAATCTGTCGAGAGAAGAAAAAACTCATAAAAAGGGCAACCAAAACAAAACATTGAAATTGTTGTATCTCGAACATAAGCCAGTTATCTCGTTGATCTCACAGAAATGTCCGTCATCGCTTCAAACTCTGTTCTTTTTTCAACAATAAAATAAATTAATATTTATTTCCTTCGAATTCCCCACACAGGTCGTTTATCGTGGACAATCTGCTGAAAGGTATGGTCGTCATCAGCCGCTTGCATCAAAAGTTACCAGAACCGGCAGCATTTATCCTGATAATGTCTGAATGGGATCAAATTCACACACACAACCCAATACATCCAACCACTAATAAAAGACCATCGACAATTCACGCCGGATTTTGATGGAAAATTTGCAAATCTCTAAAACGATTTCCATCGTGCACATATGCTTGATATTGACGATTACATCTAAATATAAATATATATAATTTTCGCATTTTAAATTGAATTTTTTTAGGTGAATGTTCAATTTTGATTCATTTTCTAATGTGCTTTGGTAGCGATAGATTTTGAGTGTGTTCCTGTCTTGAATATCGATTCGCAATTTTCGATAACATTTTTCGGAAGGTATGGTGCCTTTCAGGTTATTTGAAATTTCAATGGGAATCTATTTGTATTTGATGCCAATATGCAAGCCGACGATCTCAAAGCAAATGAGTCTTTGATCATGCAGAACGTTCATGAACACATTTTGTTTTGCATGACACTTTGTTTTTCAGCACGAGGCAACGGTATGCGTCAGTTTGAAGCTTTGCTCCCGCTGCTTGTCGTATTCGTCTTTTGCATCCACATTTCAGACCGTCTAACTATGCCTCTGATCACCGTGAAATCTCAAACTGTCGCTCTATGCGACAGAAACTCATGATTAGTGTAACTGTGGTGTCATCGATTATTTTGTTGTTGTTGTTTTTGACAAATTAAAAAACCAATGATATTATTTGAGCTGTAACAGAATTTATTGACATCCTCAATACATTAATTACACAATGCAATCGAATTATCGGCTTGTTCTGTTGCCAATTTATTTCTAGAAATTTGGAAAAAAAATTTGTTCTATTCACGATTCGATATTGAATTTTCAATTACCGTATACCTGTCAGATTTAGTTCTCTCCGTTTACTCATCGTCTGCCTCTTCTTCGTCTTCCTCAGCCTCCACTGCGAGGCAAATATAAAAAATTCAATGAATATCCATCGATGAAGTAATTTTCTACTCGACTTACATTCCTCGTCTTCACCTGTGGGGGCATTTTCATCTTCCTCTTCATCTAATCATTTCAAATCAGAAAAATATCGATGAGTTCAATGATTCTCAGGGTAAAAACCTAAATAATCTAAAAAAAAGTATTATCAACAATTATGTGCCCTCACCCTCCGGTTCTGCCGCTGAAATGGTACAAAACATACATTGTTACAATCTGGCCGAATCCAATGCACTAGGTGCTTTCTTACCGTCTTCATCTTCTTCTTCTTCTGGCGCTGCGAAGAAATGTGAAGAGTGATTATTGGACTCTGATCATTAAATGAACTTTAGTTTTAATTTCCTACCTGCGTCTTTATCTGCTTCTTGCGCTTTACAAAAAAAAGAAAATGTTTGATTAATGAAAATAATTCTTGACGGATTTCTGCGTCTACTCGACCATATACGAGTTGACAGCAGGTCTAACATGGTCGCTTCTCAATCAAGTTCATTTTGATCGAAATTGTGACTGAATTTGAAAAAAAAAAATCACAAAAGATTTAAATAAATTAAGCTTACATTCCTCTTCATCCTCTAAAATGACCAAGAAAAATGTTCACTCGTTAGAAATTTGGATAATTGAAAATGATTGGGAATTTTACCATCGCCTTCTCCTTCCCCTTCTTCGTCTACGTTACCTAAAGTGAAGAAATTAAATTTTAGCCGCCATTAAATCACTTCTCTTTTATTTGTCCACCCTCTGTTTCATCTTCTTTTTCTTCGTCTGTTTGAAGATGAATAGAAGATTAAGCAATGCTCAAAAAGCAACCTTTTCCTAAGAATTAGAGTCTACATGCTGCTAGCATCGTCAACAAGCATGCAGGATGGACCGATATTTTTGTTGCTTACAAAGAATCAAAAATTACTAACCTTCGCCTTTTGCCGCTTCACTTTCATCATCTACTTCTCCTTCGTCGTCTTCTTCTCCTTCTACCACTTTCTTGCCCTTCTGAAGAATGATGAGATCGGTTGGATTATTAAAGAACTCAACCACTCGCATTACTCTGACAAACCTTCTTCGTTTTGGTTGATTTTCCCATTTTTGTCTGCAATTCGTTCAAAGTAACAATTTTCTGATTTTTTTTTTCGCAACACGTGATTTTCCGCTTATTTCGCGTGTATTAGATCATTCGTTGCATTTTTCAGTTCTAATGGAATTGAGTTTGCTTTACAAAATCAATGATTGTCAATCAGAACTTCAATTTAACTCAAATGCACTGCAGAGAGACGAAGACGTAGCGTGGCAAATCGTCAATAACGAAAGTCTCAATACCAACGCAATGATATCTCAGATATCTCACGATTGACCAATCTGGCACGTGCAATTTATATATTTTGTGATACTTACGAAATATTTTCCGCAGAGTTCAAGATAATACAGTTTCAGCCTATCGCTATAGATTTTAGAAATGGGCACGCGTTCTATAATTTCTAACAATTAAGCTGCTTAAAAGAAGCACTTACGCAAGCCTGCAAACTTTTCCCAGTGGCTTTCCCTCCATAAACTGCTGGTAGACAGCAGCCTCAATACTAATTTCCAAAGAATAAAAAAATGCATCGTGGTTCTGATAGACTTCAAATGAAGGTTTGCTTACAGTTCAATCAAATGAGCGAGAGCATGTGACAGGATGGTCGCTATCGTGAGCTAAAAACGATGAAGCTTATTTCATATGCTAAATAAGTCGTGCATTATGGCTATCTCACTTTTCCCTCGTTGGCATCTTCACCCACATAATTTCCTCCATCGCCTTTCCCATTGAAACCACCCAATACTCCGAGACCAAGTCCATCTCCCAAGACATCTTGGAAAGCTATAGCTTGACTTTCTGCGGTTTCAGCAACATTACCCATAACTGCGCTCATTACTTCAGAGAAATCTTCTGCAACTCCTAGGCCAACATTCAGACTGGTACCAACAACACCAAAGGCTGCATTCGTGGCTGCTTCCGTGGCACCCCCAAACGTTTGTGCCATAGCTTTTACCTATAGTATAAGAGGAGATCTTAGTCTAAGTCCAGAACGAGAGATCAATATCAAAATGAATACCATTGCACCGATACCAAACATGCCACCTCCTCCACCACCTCCAAATCCGCCGCGTCCACCACCACCTCCAAAACCGCCACCCAATAGGCCTCCACCACCACGTCCACCCCCTCCGCCATTAAAGCCACCCCTCATTCCTTTACTGAAACCACCGGGCTAAAAGAATACAAATTATTGGAAATCACCACAAATGATTTAAGAAAAAATAGATAAATAAAAACGAATGTATTCAACACATCGCGGACATACTTGAAAGTTAACATTTCCCATTTGATAATTCCCAACATGTCCTGCGCCGATGGAAAATCCATTCTTATCACGAACCCCTTGTACCGCATATGCCTAGTTATGGAAATTGTAAATTGATCGTCGAATAACTTAACCAATTAGGGGCAATTCTTACAGCAAAGGCCGAAACGAAGACAACGCTAAATATGAATTTCATGGTGAAATTCAGATGTTAGAACGATAACTGAATAGAATTAGCAGATATCCTCGGGCTTTTTATATTGTCGGTTGCGATGTGTCACGTTCGCAAAAGACGTGGTAATATCCATTCGTTAAACGTTGTATACGTTACATTTTCCGTCATAGATAAAATTTAAACAAATAATTAAACATCCAACTGTTTGCTTAGAACACAAGAACATACGCGAACGAAAATGACTAGAAAATAATCTCATTGAGCTGATCAGATCGATGTTAAGGAGAGTTGGATGTTCATAGCGGGTAACATCATACAGTTGCATTCTTTCAATGGCAATGTCATCATCGCAGCACAGAACAGTCATCATCATCATCATCGGGGCACGATCGCCAACAATCCCCATAGCAATCATTCAACAGACAAACAAAATACAACGAATTCAGTTAAGAAATTGTTCAAGGTTGTATTTCACCTGTCTATTAGTTCCATGGTATTTTTTTGAAAATTAACTGCGTCGCTAGTCTCCGTTCAGTTATCTTATTTACACGTGTCGCCTCAACATGTTCTTCATAGCCGTTTCTCTAGAACTGATATTTGAGCGAATTCTAAAGAAAATTAATTAAATTTTCTCTAGTTCCGCCTCAACAACAATGTCATGTTCATCTTATTAACCACCCATATATTGTTTTTGCTAGAAATGTTTATCTGATATTTTATTGTTTTTCAGGGGGTTGACTCGTCATCGATTTGGCGTCAAATGCCCGTGAACAAGGATGTTTGGGCCCTCACATACATCACCAGCTCTACTTGGGCAAACGATAACGCACATTTCATCGAGATATCGAACAGCATGAGAGCAATAATAGCAAGTGTTTTCTCAAGGTCTCAGTGAATTGGCTATTGGCTAAATTCTGTCTATTTTTTTTTGTTTCTTTTTTTTCTATTTTGTGAGGATAATATTTGATGTGAATAATGTGTCGTTTTATATTGAGCAGAAACGACGCTTTCTGTGATCAAAAAATGGTTCACACAGTTTAAGTCGAATCAATCGCTTCTTGATACTGCTAGATAATACTTTAGTTGTCAAAATAATCTTCAAGACAAAATGCAAGCGATTAATCTCAATCGGATGTGGCAGTAAAGTTTTGTGAATAAAATTAGACAAGGTCGTATTGAGAAAAACGATATCAGAATATTGTTGATGTGCTTTATTGATCAATAAACACAATGGATCAATCTTTTGTTGCAATTCATTATTTGTGATGTTTTCCAGTTTTCTTGACAGCGGTAGGCTTCATTCCATGAAATGCTGGATTTGCTTTTGGATTTAGTTTTGGATTTAGTTTTGGATTTAGTTTTGGTTTTTGATTTGGTTTTGGTTTTGGTGGTGGGTGGGTCGGTGCTGTTTTAGCTTTTCCACCTCCCGGTGGTGCTGCTGGTTTGCCACCTGGATGACCACCTGGATGAGCTGCTGCTTTCTTGCCTCCTGTATGTGAAGCGGCATGTGCTGGTGTTGTACCTCCCTTCTTTTTGGTTGCAGCTGGAGCTGGTGCAGATGAAGCTTCCATAGGCTCGCCGTCTCCATCCAAATGTTCTTCATGTTCTTCATGTTCTTCATGTTCTTCATGTTCTTCTCCCTCGTCATCCCACTGATTCAAAAAGTCATCAGAAGAATTCAATGAGGCGAAAAATTCAATAAGTATCCTACCTCATCTGACGAATGATGTGATTTTACTTCACCATCCATTGCCATTGAACCTTCTTCAGCCTTACCACCTGAGTATTTCTCCTCTTCCTCTTCTAATGAAGTACAAAAATGGAGTTAACGTACAGTTTGTTGGTATGGAAAATTTTCATCATCGAAATTCAATTTCTTCTTGATAAAGAAAATGAAAATTTACCATTTTCTTCGGCAAACTCAGGTTCTTCCTCTTCCAATTCCTCTTCGTCTTCCTCTTTCTCTTCTAAAGTGATAAAGATTGACGTTATTAGAACCAAGTTATTCAACCAGATCGATGGGAATTCTACCTAATCGTTCTAGTTCGGCGTCGTCATCTTCGCCTTCATCTTCGCTTTCACCTTCGTCATCACTTCCGCTGGAGTACGCACCCATATGTCCAAGTTCTTCTCCGAAAGTATCGCCATTTCCTCCTGGACATAACGGATGTCGCTGTCCAAAAACTATCCTGTAAAATGATTCTCATTAATATCATCCTTTCGATCAATCGAATTCTCATACGTACAACGCACTGCAGAATGGCATGAAAGGCTTGCCAGCGGAATGATTCCCTTCCAATGCCTTGAAAACTCTGTGAAAAAAAAAACAAATTGAAGAGAATATCAATGTTCGTCCAAAATAGATAGTTTGGAAAGAATTCGGAAAATTACGATTCAACAGCCTCAATGAACTTCCCGGACAATTCCTCAGCTTTCTTCTCAGCTGCATCACGATCCATAGCTTTCAAACAATCTCCAGCTGTACTCAAACCCGATTTCTTCCTGAAAATATTTTTTTTTTTTAGAATTATAGTTTGATCACAAGGATAAGATATGCAAAAACATACAAAACCATGCATGCTTCCAAAATGAATGTAACAAGGCATTTTTCATGGTCGTCACCTCCCAAATGCGCACAATGGGCCGATTTTCTTGATTGGATTTCCTTGTTGATCCTGCAATATGAAGATGAGTAAGAAATCTTGATTTTTAATGAAAGCGAGTTGTGTAGCTTACTTGCCCTGCAAAGTATTTTTTTCGGCCTGAGTTTTGGCTTTGGCAACGTCGTTTCTTAATTTCGCATCCTTGGCCTTCATTTCAGGTGGTATTGCAAGCAACTCACCCTTTGTAGTTACCTGAAAGGATTTGAACAAGAATTGAACTTAATAAATATGTACCAAATGAGAAATTGGTGTTCTTTACATGCTCAAGTTCTTCCATATCACGATCAAACTCCTTAACGTTACCCTCAGCTTCTGCTGCTTTTGCCTTAGAAAATGCCTCGTCTAACGATAACATCGCTCCATTTAAGGAATGTATAATCTTCCTTTGCCGTTCTGCAGTTAATTCTACACCTTTAGAATGATCTTGGAGAGTATCAGACAGAGTTTGCAAATGAGCGCGTCCTTTTTCCGACATCTCAATTCCATGCCTTTCCATATTTTTCACAAGCTGATCGACGACCTTTTTCGGATTTTTATGATTCATGGGTGCACCTGGATGACCACCTGGATGACCACCTGGATGACCACCTGGATGACCACCTGGATGACCACCTGGATGACCACCTTTAGGACCACCGGCATGTCCTCCATGTGCAGGTTGAGCTTTAGCCTTGGGTGGTTGTCCAGCCTTTGGTTTTTTGGCCTCTAGACTGCCACTCTAAAATAAACAAAACGTTTTGAAAAATATTCAAAAAAAAACGAATAAAATTCATCAATTTAAAATCAGATTTTTTTTTTCAAAGCATGTTATGAAAAATTATAAGACTCTTTGAATGAGGAGAATAAATGAATTTGCTGTTAGCGACTTACCAAAACCGCTATGACGAGCACAGCAGCGATTATTTTGATGTTCATCGTTATGTTTTTCCTAAAAGTCTGATAGTTGATCCGTAGAAACTACTACAGTAAATGAAATTGGATGTCGTCCACTACCTTTTATATTATCCATTCTCTTGCAATTTTTGCTGTTGATCGAGTGACGACACACAAAGAGACATATACGACAATTGTATCGGCCCACGTTTTTAATTACTGTTGGCTGCTTCGTTTTGCAAAAAAAGTCAATATTTGAACAATTCGTTATTTACTGGTTCGGCTACGTGTAGATATGCTGCTGGAAAATTTACATGAATTTCTGTTTTTCGAAATGTTAGTTTTTTTTAATTTGATCTCCTGGATATGATGTGTAGTGGTGATGGCCTCATATGTGGTCGATCAATCATTTTGTCCCCATTGGCATCAAGGCCCCCTACCATCGGAGGACGAACGTCGACTCATACAAACTCCACCTATCATCATTTACGTTACGAAATACCTCATTCTAAGTTCAAAACGAGTGAGTATTTCTGATAAATCAAAATTATTTTCAAATTTCATTTTTCATTCGATTCCGCGCTATGCAAATGCTCCCGATGGGGAGAGATTAGTACTAGTACTTAAAAACAACCGTACTAATAATTTAGTCTGAAAAGTCAGATGTCAATTGCTGGCCTAACCTCAAATAAAAACTGAATTCAATAAGTTTCGAAGTCAACAATGGCACAAAGTCGTCTTGAAAGAATTGGAACAATATTTTCCAGGTAAGATTCGAGTGGCAGCCACAAGAACAACTCTTAATTGATTCTCCATTCTCAGAACATCTGGATTAATAAAAACCAACTGCAAGCCATTCGACGAAAGGCCGCTATGGTACGATATTTACGCAAAATTTCCACCAAAAGACGAACCAAAATATGATCGACCGGCAATCAAAATGGAAATTCGAACAATATTCTATCCCGAGGATAAAGTCAGAGCGTATGTTATTAGTCTGCTGTTGTTCTCGCACTTTGGCTAAATATTTCATTGTTTGTCTTTAACAGGAAATTCCATTTGTCCTCAGCAAAATCTCAAGCGGGAATTTATAAATTGTCAGACACTAAATACAAGACTCGAACACAACGATTCATTGACAATTTCAATAATTTGAAGAATGAGGGTGCCTTGGATGAAGAGAAAATCTTTGAAACAGCTCTCGAACAATTGAATGAAAAGTCACTAAGTGAGCGAAAAACGAACGAAAATACACTTAGTGAAAACACGGAAGATCATGAGAAGCAACCAAAGCGGCCCACTGAAGAGCCATTGTCCCAGTTTGATTTGAAAGACTTGGAGAAACACCATTGAACAGCCTTTCAAACCAACCAAATAAAGTAATATAGTTAAATGAATGGCATTCCTTATTTTTTCTTCGTTCGAATAAATCTCTGATCTTTTGATAAGTCACCAATTCATATTTCAGGACAAGTCGATTGGATTGGCTACATAAGAGAACGATTAGTTCCAATTGAAATGTGTCGGCGTTAGGAATTTACAATTTAAGATGAATCGGCTCGCTGAACTGAAACTAATCTAGAGGGAGCTGTACATCAAAACTTGCTTGACAGTTGTTTCGATTCAGTTTCTTTGAAAACTCGCATAGAGTAACAACGGTAAAATTTAGAAATGCGAATACCATTCGATTTCAAATATTCGCTTTTTGTGCGATCGTTGGGAACTAAGTCAACGGAAAAAGAACCCCCAGTCAAATACACGAGCACAATCAATTTACCAAAATCGAAGTTTCCAACCAGAATACCAACTGCTGATCGCGCTAAAATCAATCAAAAAATTAATGAGGTTAGAAAGTGTAAATTTTGTTTTGAGTTGAGCTAATGCTTGAGCTTGGTTTTTGGACCACAAGTGAATAATGTTGGTTGCATTTACAGAATTGCTTCAGTGGCTTATACAGTTGGCAACGGGAGCATCTCAAAGGAAAGCAATATGTCTTGCATGATGGACCGCCCTATGCAAATGGTGACTTACATATGGGTCATGCGATAAACAAGGTAACGATTCAATGATTTGCCGGTTGATAAAGAATAACATCAGAATTTTCTTGAAGATTTTGAAGGATATCATCCTTCGGCAACAAATTGGAAATGGGGTTGGAGTACATTACCGGCCAGGTTGGGATTGTCATGGATTGCCGATAGAATCAAAGGCCAAATCGATCAAGAGTGGAATGCCTTCCATAAGTGTGCGGGAAAATGGTAATAACTCTTTGGTTGATGTAATGAATTCTTGACTAATTGAAACCCTTCCTTGCAGCCAGAGCATTTGCACTGGAAACGTTTGGAAAGCAAAGAGACGCCTTCCAATCCTGGGGAGTTATTGGGAATTGGAATTCTATCGATGACATTTACCGTACGCTCGATCCGACCTACATTCAGAACCAATTGAGGGTATTCAGTAGCTTGTATGCGAAAGGCTTGATTTATAGACGTCTCAAGCCGGTGTACTGGTCACCATCATCCAAGTAAGTGGAATTTAGCATTATTTTCGAAGTTCTTGATTCGTTACCGAATATTACAGGACAGCGTTGGCCGAGGCGGAATTGGAATATGACAGCAATTATGAGAGTCCATCGTTAACTCTTCGACTAAAAATGTGGAATCTACCGGAAACGGTAGAAAGCTGTGTGGAGGCAAAATCGAGCGTGTATGCTCTCATTTGGACAACGACACCATGGTCTTTGCCTGGAAACCAAGCAATCTTTTTCAATGCAGAACTTGAGTATTCTTTGATTCGCTTTGACGACACAAGCGATTACTACATTGTTGGTACAACGTTAATTGGTCAACTGAAGGATTTGTTGCCAGAGAAAAATATTCAAGTGGTGACCACATTTCCAGGAATTGAATTTGAGAAATGTTCGTATTTGGATCCGTTTTCCAAAACAGAAATGCGTCCATTGCTTCCTGGTGATCATGTCAAGGACAACAAAGGCACTGGATTAGTACATACAGCACCAGCTCATGGATTCGACGATTATGCTGCTTGCTTGGCTCAAAATATTTCGATGGTAGATTGCATTGAAAAATTGTTCTAATTTTGTGAGTCAAAAATGTGTATCCTTCCAGAAGTGTGTCGTGGACGATAATGTTCAATACACAGTAGAAGCTCCGGAGTTCTTGCATGGGAAAGATGTGGTTCAAGATGGCAACCGATTGATTCTAGATCATGTCGCCCGAGATATTGTGCATTTGGATAAAATCATTCACAGCTATCCGATAGACTGGCGAACGAAGCAGCCGGTTATGATTCGGGCAAGTCAGCAATGGTTCATCAACACAGAAAAACTCAAGCAGAAAGCTATTGAAAGCTTGTCTGATGTTGAATTTTATCCCAAGTCATCGGCCGAATTCAGTCAAAAGAGCCTAGAGCGGAACATTCAAAATCGCCCCGATTGGTGCATTTCTCGCCAAAGAGTATGGGGCACCCCCATCCCGGTTTTCTATTCAAAGAAAACGGGCGAAATAGTTCATAATGAGAAATTAGTAAATCATCTATGTTCGCTTACAAATGTCGAGGGAAATATTGACTTTTGGTGGGCCAAAGAAAGCGACGAATTACTTCCGCGGGAAATTTTAGCAGAGCTAAATATGAAGATAGACGATGTTGAAAGAGGAAAAGTGAGTTAGTTATTGAATTCGAAATCCGAACAACTAATTGTTCAATTTTCCTTCAGGACATTTTGGACATATGGTTTGATTCAGGCATATCATGGAGCTACGCTTTAAACGATTCGAAAGTGGCCGATATGTATTTGGAAGGACACGATCAATTCACGGGATGGTTTCAATCGTCCCTATTGACTAGCATCGCCCTTCGAGGACTTTCACCATTCAAGTATAGCTCTCATAGATTTTTCTAGATCCCGCAACGATTGTTTTTCCGAATTACAGGAAACTCTTTGTGCATGGCTTTGCAGTCGACGAAAGTGGTCAAAAGATGTCCAAATCTATTGGCAATGTGACTCATCCAAGCGACATCATTGATAAATACGGCGTTGACACTTTGCGATGGTTTGTCGGATTCAATGCCAGCTCGAATGCCTCCGTGGCTATGAAAACGAATGCTTTGATTGAAGCAGCTGAAAACGTTGGCAAGCTTCGAAGAACATTGAAATTCTTGATTGGATTCATAGACTCGAAGGCCAACACAACGAAAGACTTGCGAATTGATTTGAATAATTTGACTTATTTTGACAAATACTTCTTAGATTCGCTGTCAAAATTCGATTTGGAGGTGAGTATCTCATATGACGAACGTCGGCAAACATATAGACTTACAGAAATTCCATTCAGATGCAAACTTGCCATTCGAACTACGACATTCATCGGGCTCTCACCAAGATTCTTGAGTTGGAAAGCAATTTATTGTACTTTCATTTGATCAAAGATCGATTGTATTGCGGACCAGCGAGCCAGTTTGAGAGCATCGAGCAAATTTTGATGTGCGCGTTTTTGGTTCTAAATAAAGCGTTGTGGCCGGTTGTCCCATTTTTGGTCGAAGAGTGTTGGAGTTATTATGGTTTGTGTTTCTCGTTATTTCATTCTAAGAACAAATCTGAGATACGATTTATTTTCCAGAGAAGGAGCCATTCTACAAGACGGCAGTTTGTGTGCCCAAGGAATGGAGTAACCTTCAAGTCAATTCGATCATTGACCTAGCCATTGACATTCGAAAGGCTTTCAAAACGCGTTCGCAAGGGGTTAATACTTGGACGTTGAAGGCGACCATCTCTGCGAATCAAGAAACCTTGGATTCGCTTCAGGTATGTTGTGAACAAAAAATTTTGAATTATCAATGTTAGAATTAAAAACTAAATAATTCTTTTGGAATTGCAGTGTATTCATCCTTGTGACGGCGAATTCCATAACGACTCGGAGTTATGTGAAATTTTGGAAACTCAGGCGATTAAACTAGTCAAATCAACTGAAAGTGAAATAACCATTTCGACATCTGCCATCGACAGCGGTCTTTGCCCCCGGTGCAGAAGATTTGCTCTTCCAGTTGGAGTTGCCCTTTGTCCCCGATGTGATTCTGTTTTGTCGGAGAAAAATAGACAAACCTTCTGAGCGTCAGCATTTGACGCATCAAGCCAAAAGCAATAAAAAATTAATTTACAAAGTCAATTCGTTTTATTCCATTTCTTTCTGACTCAGAGTATGCAACTTTAGAAACAAAATTTAGGAAAAAAACATTAAACCTCAAACGAAAACAATTTCGAAAAAGCGGTCATTCAAGAGAAAAAAAATGAGGAAAACAATTTAGACGCAATAAATGATATTAACATATTTCCCATGTTTCATCATCGTCCTGTTCCTTGAGCCAGGCCTCCACATCCGACTTGGGTGGCAACCGAAAACGCCATTCGTCCTTCATGTAATCGTATACGTTTTCATTCAAGTTGAGCAACTCTTTGGAAAATTGCTTCTCATCTGGCCGATACGGTCGCTCTGGTCCACCGAACATTTCCATTCGCAGCAATGCGACCATTGTCGGGTTCAGATACTTTCGAATGCCATTGAATAGTTGAATCTTCGTAAGCTGCGGTCCTTTTTCAATTTTGACTTGTCTCACAGCTGACGAAGATGAAGTTGGCACCGCAGACGATTGACTTTCATCCTTCGTTAGCTTATCAGAAAGCATTTTCTTGAGTTCCTCTATTTGATTCCTGTGATCAGACATCGTTTGCAGGTACAGAGCCTTGTCAATTGTATCGGGATCCTTCACCGCTGGCTTCTGCACTGCAGTCGATTCCAACTCTTTCACCCTGAATTTAGACGGCAATTCCACGGAATCGACCTTCAATTTGACCATATCTCCTTGAGATCTCGCTTTTCCAGCGGATGGCGGTTTGAATACAGCTTTGGCGACTGGCTCAACTTCATTGTCTCTCACAGTTACCGTTGAGGTTGGAAGATTGTGAGTGCTGATTTGGACTTTCTTCAAGTGTTTCTCTTTGTCTTCCGCATTTTCGTTGATCTTCCTTTTGTAGACTCGCTTGTTGCCGATTGCCTGTGGCTTAGCATCGACAGGTGGGTCCTCAATTTCGATGTTCAGAGTTTCAACCACATCTCCGGAAACGACCGTATCCGATTGGCCAACAATATCATACACTTGTTCGGTTTGTGCTTTTTTGGCTTGCAGACAATTCACCACCTCACGTCGCTTGATTATGTGCGTTCGCAACGGAGTCAATTCGAATTTTCCAAAATGTATTGCGTTTTCAGAGATCAATGTGTTCAACACCTTTGGTTCGGTGAGTGTGAAGTTTTCAACTATCAAACCGCTCGCCGGCTCCAGGTCAATCATCATGCCGACATCGGTATGCTCCACTGAAATCTCTGGCGGCACATTCGTTATATGCTGTCTGTTGTTGTACGACAGAGGCTCGGTTGGCAAAGTTATGGCAATCTCACATTCTTCATTCTCCTTGACAGGATATTCGATCTTTTCGGTGGCACTGTCATCGTATTCGTAGTCCATTACATCACCGTCGGCCGTTTTGAGCAACGTTGGAACGGCCGTCTTAATCAACCGCTCCTTCTTGTAATTCATGAAGCAATCATCGTTGAAATGCTCCTCACAAACGACTTTGTTTCGCAGCTTGTTCTTGGGCAACTGCAAAAATTCTAATTTGCCGGAGTGTAAAGCCCATTTCTTGCAACGCTCAATATCTTTAAATGGAAAATGAAAGAAATGCATGCCGGGTGCAATAACCGTATTATTTTTACAATCTCGAAATGTACAACGGCATCCACCCATTTTTTTTTAATTCACTTTAGAAATTTCGACGTTTATTCTAACAAATATTGAACACAAAATATCTTTCGGACGCTATCCAGTGTTGGTAAACAGCACTCACAATTATTGAAATGGTAAATATGCGAAGCGTTTGAAATGTCAAAACAATCAATTACGTATTACGTAAAATATATTATGGCATTACGTTTTTGAGGAGTCATGTTTGATGTTTGCATGGTTTGGCGGCAAAATATCGCGGATGCATATGGGGTTGTTGGCAAGCGCAAGAAAAACATTACCATAAGGGAATAGCGGTACATGGCCGAATTAAAACAAATCCTCTTCAATATATCTGAAGTTCTCTTTATTCGTTGTTGTTCCAATTCGCAAATATTTCTAAACATATTGGATTTGGTTTCTTTTCATATTCAAAAGAACACAAAGAGATAATTCTATGGTCTCGATTTCAGAAGAAAACTCTTTCGCATCGCATAAGCAAAAAATTTACAAAATAACAATTTGGGAAAACGTTTAAAAATTTTTTTGATTTGCTGGTAATATTTCAGTACAAAATACGATCAAATTGATCAAAGTGAATCTGAGAGAAATGAAGAATCGATTGACCTATTCCTATGTATTTGTTTGGTTTTTTTTTGACAATGGATTGACTAACATTCACAGGCTCCTACAAATATGTACATATAAATACATCAAAAGCGAAAAATGCAGTTTATTCAAAAGAATGGAACTGGACAGAGAGACCGAATAACTAAAACAAGAATGGGAGAGTTTTTTTCTGTTGAGCTCACAGACTTCACACAGCTCGTTTGCAAGAAAGCATTCTTCTGATTTTGTATTTTTTTTTTTTTTTTGGTTTATTTGTCGATTTGGAATAAAATGATTTGATCATTTAAATCACGAGAAAAACTATTGCTATATAACTATAACTTTCCGCTATAGTTTTTCTCGCAAGTTTCAAATTTTTTATCAGTTTTATTCATACAAAATTTTATTTAATTTAAGGCTAATTCATTTTGTTAAGAAATTGTTCCAACATTTTCAGAGAATTTTTGATCGGAAATTTAGCCGATCAATTCTCTGAAAATTAATTCATTTCAAATCGATTTCCTCCGCATGAGAAATATCAACAGTAGTCTATTTGTTTATTCCAGATCGCGGTTCAATATCAATGGTTCAAAACATAATTGGTTTATTTTTACATTGGTCAACAACGTAATCAGTGAAACGTTTGAGGAACTTTGGATACTCTCGCTTGTAAACAGCACGAAGAACTGATGCGGGGGCCCAGCCACCAGGATTTACTGCAAAGGAAATATATTGATGAGTGTTGACATTCGAATTTATTCAACGGCGAAACACTTACCAACTGAACAATAAGTTATTTTACATGTCAAATCATCTCGACTAAGGTTCGAACCCTTCTGACTAGAATCCACATACGTTTGACAATACAAAATTACTGTCAAAAATATTCGTACACATTTGCCTACGTTCGCGGGCTGGGAATGAATAAGAGATGCAAAATTAGAATGTTGGATGCCAGTTGCCCGGAATGAATGTAACTCACTGGATAGTCTTCATGTTCAATAGAGTGATTGCAAACCAACCATTCATCTCTGGCCTCTTTGTCCTTATCGCTATCGGTGACGTGTTTCATGTGCGACCAAAATAACGCATCACGTTGACTAGCCGGCCATATCCGTTTGTGGGTCTGCAGGAATACGATTGTATCCGGTGACACTTGTTCCAGTATTGTCATATCCTCCAGCGTAGCTAAAATTAAAATCAAGAAATTTAATCAGTTTCTCTCTTGATTGTGTATGTTCATCATCGATCAACTCACTTTCCCAATCATTTCGATATTCCGGCATGAAAAAATAATGACACATTTCACGAGCGGTAACACCCTTAACCACATGGCATGCTTTCAATGGATCCACGACCATGCCATCGATTTCCTGTTCACGTCGATACATTTTCATTTCACCTTCATCAGCAAACAACTGCCATCCATTGCCGCCTTCACCAACACCTTGTCGGGCATAATGCAGTTGTTCCGTACATGTGCCATCGATCTGTGGCCAGAGACGATGCAATTCGGCACCAGTACCAGTTCCAAATTCGTCTTGGGTAACTACAGCACTGGCATCATCAGCATCATTTTTCGATAGTGAACTGGTCGTACTGATCTGGGACTGAAATGCAATGCAGAATATTTCATTAACAATCACAGTTGCCACTTGACGAAACTGTCTCTCGGATTGAACAAGGTCTGATTTGACAGATATTCATGGCAACGACAATCTACTCGATATATATATACGTAAATCTATATATATTTTTGCCGAAAGACAATGAAATGAAATATCGTTTATCGAAAAATTCCAGACGCGCACTCACACGCACGCATCACTCTGTATGGGTTGAGTCATACATAAAATTTGCCAGCAGTTTGAATAAATTATTGCGCTAGCCGTCATGATATTACATTTTGATTAACCTAGTTTTGATGAAAATGTATTTTAACGAAAACAAGAGAGGAGAAGAGAAAAGAAGAAGGAAATAACAAATAGCTGACGCCAAAATGATGAACTCAACTATTGAACATTCGGATGGCTTGAATTTTAAGCCATCGCTCACCAAATGGTAATGACTTGAAGTAAACGACGATGGCCAAATGAATTACTTGAGCGGCTTGACCGCAAACACACATCAACATGATATTATATCACATTCGTATCAAAATATGAAACACGTTCAATGTCTGCTGTTATGGTATGACCAATGCCAATGCATGAAATACGTTGAGATGTTGAATGTATTGAACTGTTTCTATCGTTTTGATGTTTCTTTCATTGGAATCGAGTCGCAATCGCTTGAAAACAAAAATCTTTTCCTTTTGCTTCAGTTTTGGTCTTACATAACGTTGTTTCACACGATATTCATTTAATAAATATATTTCAGCATTTTTGGACGATGATTCGGCTTAACTTTGGCTTGCGAAATCTCCTTCGATACGATAGTTAGAATTCAAAGGATTAAACTCACCTGTTGCGATTGTAGCTTTAATCGAACTCTCAACTGTCGATCTTCTTCAATTTTATCCAAGCCCGATTCAACGGCATCGAAGAACTCGTCTTCGGGAAGTGTAGAATGTGGTCCCTCCTGTTGATTGTTAACATCCAGGATCGAACGAATGAATCCAGCATACAAAATGGAAGAAAAAACAAACAAAATCAACAAAATGATAAAAGATAGTTGTTTCAACAGCAATTTATAGTTGATCAACTTTAAACCTCATCGATTGGGGACTGTTAAGGATTAACGTGGTGAATAGACGAACTAACAAAGAAGTCAAGAGACGCTCCCCCCCAGTCCGTCTTTTCATCGAAACGGAGAAGTTGGTGCCTAAATGACAAAGTGCAGCAGACACATTGGAACGACCGAACGAATAATTGTCGAATGGCAAATCCGAAATTATAATTGTCTTGTTGTGGCGGCCGTCCGAGACAAACCGAATCAACGGTAAATTATTGAAAGGATATTTTCTTCAGAACAGCTTGTTTACCATTGTATTTATGCGAAATAACAGACACTGGCACGGCTGTTCACTAATTACTATTGACCATTCGTTCAGCTGAATATTCTAGCCGACACAAGAGATCACTTGACGGGATCGAAATTAACATTCGTCCGATGCTTTGTGAAATGATTAAATAAGAAATTGCATGCAAATGAACAGCGTTTGTGACGGATGGTGCGATAAAAATCACCCAATCAATGGATGCTGTGATTGAATGTCAACGGCGGCATAGCACACGAATGCTGAATGGAGCAATGTGCAGAATAAAGCGGAAAACTGTTCATTAAAACACCGGA
This sequence comes from Lestremia cinerea, assembly GCA_027564135.1. Taxonomy (NCBI): domain Eukaryota; kingdom Metazoa; phylum Arthropoda; class Insecta; order Diptera; family Cecidomyiidae; genus Lestremia; species Lestremia cinerea. Next base: position 18,128 of record JANSTV010054060.1, read on the forward strand.
AGAATGTTATTATTTATGAATCGATATCTCGTTGACGAGCTGATTCACATCAGTTCCACATTGATGGTAGCGCTTCAATCAACAAAACGTTGAAACAACATGAGCATTAAAGTTTTGTTTAATCGTGCAATCACGTCAATTACAGATCAACCAACTCGGCCATTCACAACAATCACTACAACAATATTTGGGCCAGAAATTTACTCACAAATCGGTTTTTAAAGCTTTTGTAAATCAAAGCCACTGTTGACGGCATTTTTTGCTTTAACGAAAATGCGTTTAGGCAATTGATTCAAATTTTAAACAAAATCACACAGCTATCGCGCTGCCGCTGCCAACGCAAAGCTTAAACACTCGACAGACGAACACACAAAATCAAATGAAACGAAATCGAAAACAGATACTCGAAATTCTCGAATTATTTGCAAATTGGTAATTAAATGAACATTTTATTTTCGTCTGTTTGCAACGAAGCTCTATTCGTGACTGAATTACACCAATCACACGGCTTCGCTGTGGCAACTGGTTGGGTTACTCAGCCATGGTCTGATGTACACCATACGATATTTTGCTATGGCGTTGTGGAACCACGCCGTTGAGACACATATGGATGGCATTGCTGATGTCGTTCAAACACAAAGATTCACGTGTACATGTTTGTCTCTGTGCAGGTGGGCTCATGCGACGATGCGTACGTTGTTGTTTTTTGCTGTCCTTTGATTCTTTTTTGTCCCAAATGAATGTCTGGTAAATAAATGGCTTTTCAATCATTCATTCAAAAGTAAGTCAAACGAAATCCTTCAACAAGATTTTCATTTGATTTTGTCCGTTTCCAATCGCTGGCATACGCCACGGGTGGAACACTTGCCGGATTGACATTCATCACATTCACTCTGATGTCTTGACCTCTCGTCAAATATCCATCACAAAAATTTTTCACAAGAATTTTGATGTTGCCTTAACACAGAAATCCCAAATCGGAAGATTCTCAACAAAAACCAAAACAATCACAAACAGATTTGCCGTCACTGATTTTCGTGATAATGAGCCACTTGAGTGGAATATGTGAAGATATTTACAATGCCATTTCAATTAGTCGTGGCAAAGCAACTCTCAAATTCAATCAGCCAAATGACATCGTTGAACTGGATTGCATCGATTCTTTGACAAATTCAATTCAGATATCACTCGGAGATATCATCATCAACGTCATTTAATTAATCGAATCGACGGACACTTTAATTGGTGTAAATGGCTGATCGCTAAAAGCATTAGCACTTGTTAATTCCTGCTGTGGCATTTTCCGTAAAAAAAAAATCATTTTGCGAAATCAATTCGCATTCGTGAAACATGATTTGATGGAGGCTCAATTCAATTAGAACGCCACTCAGCATGCTCAAATCAAATGTGTTGTTTGTCCGTCGAATTAGTGCGATCTTTGCCGCGACAAAGAATAGCCCAGTGATAAGTGGCTTTTATCGCACTTTCACTTTTTTTTTTTCGTTTGCTTTCCGTATTGTTTGTGTTATTTTCGGTTCGAGCCGATTGCAAAAATAACAACAAAATATTTGAACAAAATTTATTTTTTCCAAACAATGCAATGTCAATGTGTCGGCATTTGATAGCGTACGAAAATCAATTCGAAAAAGAGACGAAGCAATCAAGTTAAATATTATTATATTCAATTTCAACACGATGAAATACGAAAATGCTTTGGAATTACGGTGTTTTGGTTGTGGTCGTTGTCATCGTTGAATAGGTATGCGTTATAAACGTCGCCAAGATCAACGCTTGACCAATGCTGATAATGAGCATCGAGTTGAAACGAAGTGCTGCTATTGTTGATGTCTTGTCATATTGAATTCCTCGCCAAACGTCGGTCATGGTGCCTGGACATCGATCACCTGATTGACTATGAACATGCATCGCGATGATGTTGGTGCACTGCCAGAGTGTGGTGGTCGTTTTATGGTTGATGCTACGTTGGACATCATATCAATTTTCGGGGTATCTGTGTATGCCATTTACGTAATTATGTTTTGTGTAATTTCGTTTTTCAACGATTTATTTTTTCATTTTGGTCGTTTTCTTTGATCGCCTGTTCCGTATTTGACCCAGTGATTATTATATAATCGCATTACAATGCATTGAGTACCATCATAAATGGCTCGAAATAGCCATTCCAATGGCGATCGCGTTCGAATATTTTGATCGACTCATCAATTTTATGATTTATCAATCAAGTGATTTTCTTGAAAGTGTACGAATTGCCGAATCGACATTGAGGTGTTGCAACTCAATTTATCTCATGATTTCGCTTGGCCAGGTGTATGGGTCATTTGCCATTGACAAAATTTAGGTTATTCCACTGATAACTCTCAGATTGAATATCGAAGGTTGATCCTCCATCAGTTCAAATTGAGCCAATATGAAATCCGACAACCACCAAAATCCAATTGAGGAATGCCCATTGAAATTCGTCATTATTTCAAGCGCAATGCGCAATTAAAATGCAATTTGACGTTGACGATGAAAAAAAAACTGAATGAAATCAATATTAACATGACGACGCAATTGCGAAAGCCATAGCACATCAAAAAGAATTTTGTAATGCGAATTTGCGAACGTTAAGCGTTGATTGCGGCGATGATGACAAAAACGCAGAAAATCACTTGCACACGAATGACTGACTGGCGTCTATGACATTGAACTACATTCGAATCGATGGAGTGGTTTGAATTGTAAATCGACTTGGTTGACCGGAGGTCACAAAGCAGTGCGTACCAATTGTTTTGGCTTGAACATTTCTGAATAGATTTTTTGGTGACATTTCGACTGTACCGCTAGAAATACTCGCTATGGCATCGTATAGAAGTTCTTGAAAGATCGACCGGCATTTGTGCTGTCGAATTATTGTTTTTTATCGACAAAATGTCAAAGTAGATTTCGAAATCAAAGGGTTCAGCAAATGATTTTCAACACTCAATTCAAATCTCCGTTTCAATCTGCCGATGGGGGCAAACCATTTGATTGCTTTCAATCAAATGAATTTTAATGGTCAATCATTGATGGAAATGATGTACATAGTCAGTTGATGATATCATTTTTCAAATTGATCAAACTCAGCTCTGAACTATAAGAATTCTTAAAATATTCAATATGAAAGGCTGGTTCATACCTCTAAATCTGGTCCGAAGAATGATGAATTTTTCACTCGATCCAACTCATCCTTGTATTTCCTTTCGGTTGGGAGAATAGAAAAAAGTCATTAACTTGAAGGTATCTCGCGCACCAACGCTTACTTGTATAAATCATCTGATTTCCGCCTTCTTTCAGATTCAGCGTCCAATTTTTTCTTCCAACATTCGTCTCGTTGATTGATGATGTCCAAACAGTGATTTAACGTGGAGAGAACGCCATTTGATGTAGCACGGAATGTGATTGATTCGCCCTGAAATGTTGACAAAATGAAATCAATGGTTTCGATAGTGGCTGAGAAATGGTTTACTTTGAAATCAATGGGCTTGAGACCATCCCCGAGATCCAACGGTGTTTTGTCATTTTGATTTACCTCAGCGCAAGCATCAAAATATCTGAAACCAATCCGAGAAACATCATAAACAATTCTGTTCCTCTCCCTCTCTATCTCTCACGAAAATATTACCGTTGCAGTGTGTCAATTTGCCCGAACAAAATGTCTTTGAATGTTTCAATTTCATTGACTTTTTCCCGAAGACTACGATTCGTGAGCTTAATGCTTCCGCTGCTGGCCGTAGACAGTGAATTCGACTGAAGGGATACCGTACTACCATGACGAATCAGTGGAATAGTATCCCTCGTCGTTTCAACTGTAATACTTCCTTTGCCTGATGGTGGCTGCAAGAGAATCAATGTTAATATTGGAAGGATAATTGACCTTTCACGAACATACCTTATACGATTGTAGGACATCGATCCAATGGGTTTTGTCCTCTGGGGTTTCAGCTCGCAGGTACCACACGCAATTGTTGACCGAAACATCGAATCGGCATTCGTCAAACTCGTGGCTCTGATGGGGAGACCAACCCGGTTAGGGAATTCACGACAATTATCGTATAAGATATAAGACTTACTTTGATTGTTGCTTTGTGAAGGCTAATGGCGCCCCGACATCCAAAATCGCTGTCAAATTCACTGCAATTCAATATCAAATAATGCGTGGTGTTATCATTCAAATGTGATTCGGAAAACAGTCGTGTTTAGTGCGCCTTCTACATATAACGCACACATACATACACATGCCCTTAGAAACACTCTGTTTTGTGCCGTATCAGCTCACCTTTTGTAGTATGACAATGTGGTATCTTTCAAAACTATAAAACGAGGTTGCCAACCGTGTATGTAATTCGTCCATTTGCTCAAATAACCATTCAATTCCGGCACCGATCGGCAATTCAATTCTGTTTCTGAATCTTCACTGTGCGAATTGTTATTTTGCATTAAACTGTCATTGTCAGCCATTTTTGTTACACTGGTCGACCAACAAATGTTATTACAACGGGGATAAAATGAAAACAAAAACACTTTGGCTGTCCCAGACGGAACGAATGCAGCCAAATCGAAAAGAAGAAAACAAACGTAACGTTTTGATATTGACGATGACAGACCAATATCCGAACCAAAGAAAAATCCAAAACTCTTAATTTGTTTTGACACTTCACATGGTCTGTCAATTTTTTAATACTTCCTATTTTCTGTTGCTGGTTTCACCGAATGAACAAAATAATATATATATATATATATTTACAATAGAAAAAATACGACAAACATTGACAACACCAATACTCGTGTAGAAATAGTGCCTCGATGAACGACACTATGACTGTCACACTCCCATATCAGACTCTCTCTTTGCCTCTTCTCTCATAGCCCGACTGAAAAGACCATTTCGTCGCTGTCATTGATGCGGTCGACGACAGAGACTACACAGTCGGGCACGGTGTTGTTAGTTAAGTTAGTCTGTTGCTGCTTGATATTCATCGTTCGAAAAAGCTACAAAGTCTCAATGAGAATAGTTTTTTTTGGATTCCGGTAAATTTAATAAAACTGCAATGCAATTAAAACGCCTGCAAGACATTCTCGAAGGTACCAGCATGAATTTCGGCGCGAAGCTTCTTTCCACTGAATCATCACATCGAAACAAGTTATGCAAAATTGAGACCGAGCCGGTTTGGGAACGAACTAAAGTATTTTTCGGTGTTCAAAATCTATTCATCTAAATTCGTGAATGAAGAAACCAAACCGTTCAATGAAATGGTCATCATAATTTACTGGCGATAGAGTGTTCACTTAGGGTTAGGTCATGGAGCAAATCACTGATAGCCATCTTAATTACATTCTTCAAATCCCATCGGCAAGCAAATAAAATATTTAAATTTGCCTGTCAACCAGGCCGCCCATTGACGTTCCAAATTGACAACTTATTGAAATTCGATTTCCGAACGATTGAATCGAGAGGGAATAGATATTTTTTCTGTACATTTTTTTTCGCTCACTCGAACTTTTGAAGGGAATTTCGTTTTTCAAATTGACTGATTGTGTACGCTCGGTTGATGATGATTAAAGGCAAGCTCAATGATTAAAGGCAAGCTCATTTATATACTTATTTATGGTTATTTTTTTCGGCAGGCACGTAGCACGGATCAATACGAACAAAAATATCACCTTTTGACACACAGAAAGCAAAAAAGAAAAATATAATATTTTATTTCAATAATATTCACATTCGTTCCTTAATTATTGAAAATTAACATTGAAACATTGAAATTATCGACCCAAAGATGAAGATATTAATTATAGTTTAATGAATGAATAATTTTTCATCAATTTTCATCTTTTGAAAAGAATGTTTTTTTTTGGTTTTTTCTCTTTCGATGTAAGAAATTTTGTTTTCTTAAAAACCATCAAATTGACCTGTTAATGGACGCTTCTCATTTTCAGAGATTCACAGCTTGAGTCCCAATGGTTCGAAGGGGCAAAAATCAAATTTAAATAATAATAATCCGTTAAATTAAAAAAATAAATGAATATTGCTCATATATAAGAATTTCAAAAATAAATAAATAAATAAATAAATAAAATGTTCAACAAATGAATCATTGGGAAATCTTGAAAACTCATTCGCTGCAAATAAATACAATTCAGAAATTCGTGCTAAGCACAGTGTCACTCGACGATTAACTCACAAATACTCATTATTTTCATAAAAAAAAAAACAAAGCTTAAATGAAACAATACTCTTATCGAGAAAGTCGATAAATTAATGAATATCTTTTTTGGAGACGGCTTCTTTTTCTTGTCACAAACACAACGTCTCATACTCAATTCTAGTAATTGAATGCTATTCCGTATTTACAATTACATTTATTTACAGACATTGTAGCAAAAATTCATTGGACATTTGGACGTTAAATGATTTTCTCGGCTAATATTTACAGTTCAACTGGAAATGGTTTGAGATTCGATGAATGCTTTCTATGGCGACATTCGAATTGGACATGGTTCTTGCAGGGTGCTCTGGGGACAATTTTTGTGGACGGTACGGTGTCCGAAGTGAAAGAAAATGCTTGCAGCCATATCGTTTCTATCCAAAATCGACTAGAAATTGTCTACAGTTGCCTGTTCACAACAATGCCTTTCGAAATAAAGCAAACAAAAACCTTGAAATTCGTTTGCCATGAAAATCACACAACCACCATATGAATGGACTAGAACACTTAAATCTAATCGAAATCCACTTTAAATGCCATTTCACATGTTGAAGTATCCCGCATTGGCATTTAAATTGTTGGATAAAATTTCCTTTTCGATGCCATCCAATTGGACGATATTCTCAACATCGGCCTCGTGATGATCATCGACTGTGACTTCTTGCTCTTCTTCCTCATCTCCAACAGAGTTGTCGTGGTCTGTCTCCGCCGATTCACTGAAAAATCTAAATTTGGTCTTGAACCTTCTTTAAAATGCCAAACTCGCAACGGACCTGTATTTATTGTTCACGCTTTTGAACAAGCTCTTCGGACAATCTTTGTAATAAGGATAACATTCTCCGGGCCCGTGCGTTCCACCTCCGACCTTCTCTGCTGTCACATATTCCTCGAGTAGATGCGCAAACTGAGATTTCGACGCCCTGATGGAAATAAAATCATATTTATTTGAAAAAATTCAAGGTTCATTTTTGAGCAACTCACGTGAAGAATAACTTAACGATTTCTCCAAAGAACCCCAAGCTCTTCAAGGGACGCGAATGTACCTCACAAATAGCTCTTAACATGCAGGCTTTTCCATCAAACCCAAATGTGGAAATTAGGTCTTCAGCGACGCCATACAGAATTGCTCGTTCACCTCCATGCAGAGCATGTTTGTGTTTTTCGGGCAATTTCTTAGATTGCTCCTTGGTAACTGTTATGTACTGATGACTATTAGCGTTCTCTTCAGCTGATCGTGAATTCCTCCTCCGTGCCAAATAATCTCCAATGTAGTTTGCTATTGAAAAAAAATTAGGTAAATGTCGACAAATCTAGAGAAAATCGCAATCAAAATACTTACCAATCACAGATCCAGCCGCTCGACCCATGGATCTGGCGAAAACTGGTGGCAGAACGCCAAGCGGATTCTCATTGTCGGTCAATCCAAGTTTGTCAAAATCAACTTAAGATGAGAGATTGCGGTTAGCGAAGATCGATTAAGGGGCTTCAAGAAGACTTACTTGTAAGAGGGAAGCTCATCGTCAAATTTGATAGAAACCCTTCGGGTGGATACCGTACCAGCGGCAATGACAATGTCGGTGCAATACTCAGTACAGTTCCCGGTGGCAAAGCCAG
>JANSTV010054061.1:0-13319 GCA_027564135.1 Lestremia cinerea
GGTACGTTGAAGGGCAATGGAGCTGGCTTCACGAAATTATTCGAACGTTTGATTCGCGGAGCTTGGACCCCAACTGCAATGGAATTCATGCAACCGTCATTGTGAGTGTCTCCGCCATCTCGTTGCTCCGTTGAATTCCGCTCAATCAATGATTACTCTCCATTTTCAGCTACACAAAAGCGTCGATTGCTGCCTCGATCATATTTGTATTGGACAAGAAGACTGATCTCATTTCAGCTCCGCACGCCTTAGTCTACTTCGGCATCGTCATATTCCTGGTGTACTTCAAATTGTCATCGATCTTGTTGGGAATCCATGATCCGTTCGTGCCTTTCGAAAACCTATTCTGTGCCTTATTCTTCGGCGGCATCTGGGACACCATTGCCAAGTTCTTCGGACGTGGACAGGCCAAAGAAGATCCGAAAGACGTCAAAAAGATCAACTAGAATGCCAATGCCTCTCGTTGTGGAGATTTCCATCTACCAAATTTTTCTGTTGACAATGCGTTTTCCGAATTGCACAAATTCTAGTCATTTACGTCATCAATTCTTGTTTTTCTCCCCGTGACGATAACTTTTATTTGAATTCCTATTTTATTTTTATTAATTGTTTTATTTTCTTTATTTTTCGTTTTTTTTTGTTTTTTTTTTTTTTGGATAATGTCGGCTATCCTACGCTTCCATTTACAAACCGAAATTTTCGCACAAAGTGAATAGGCTTATTATTCACCTGAAAATGCTTTCGACAATTTTCAACAAGATAAGCGTTAAGTAAACGAACCAATTATGAAACAAACATAAGAGAAACGATAAATTATGTTCAATTGTAAATGTTATTGAATACAAATGGCTTCTTCTTTTGTAAATTCTTGCGTTTTTCTTTCGATTTTGAATAGGCCTTTTCGCTAAGTGCGGTAGATGAATGGGCTGCAAAAACGATGCTTAGACGGCGGACGATGCAAAAACGATCAGAACGAATGCCAGCGATGCCCGGAAATGATGGTTGAAAGCGGTCATGCCAAAATCGATCATTTCCAAATCGATCATTTCCAAATCGATCCTACCCAAATCGATCATTTCCTTCACCTTCACCTTCTCCGATCTGCTTTTGAGCAACACAAACAATAGCAACCTTTCAATGGCTTGATCATTTTTCAGTTTTATTTATATAACAAATATCATAAATGAACGAACATAATAACTAATTACAACAAAATTATGTACATTAGAAATAAATTTGAGAATAGAAATTAAAGAATAATTGTGTATGCATTTGCGTATGTGTATGTGTGAGTATGTGTATGTTTGTCTTTCGACGAAACTCGGGGAAGCGATTATTTCAAATAATTCCAAAACCGCATATTTTTCTGCAAAGTTTGATGAACATCCAACGGACATATCTGAAGCGAACGCAATTGCTCGAATCAATTACAAGCAAAACCAATTGCATTTAATATTGAAATCAAATTTCAAAGTCAATCAATCCAAAGAGAAAAAAAAGGAAAAAGAAAAAAAAAATCGAAAAAATCAATAAGCAAACTTGCGAGAAGAAAAAATCCTCGTCAGCCAAATCTTTATTGCACTTACACGACATTACTCTGAGAGCCACGAAATATTTTTAAAAAAAATTTAAAAAAAAAAACAAAATTAGACATAAACAAGAAATACCGAAAAATAATTCAAAACGCAATGGCGAAAGCAAACCGAGTGTGTCAATAAAAAACAATTGTTTAAAATAAAAATACAATTAAAAAAGAAAGTGCTTAGAAATAATTGTTGAGTTTCATTTAATTACAATCCAATTGTTTGAGCAATGGAGTACCGTGTGGAAGCATTTCAACTGATTTAAAAGGTTTTGAGAAGAATATTCGTTAGTGGAAGCGATGCATAAGTAAATTTACTGAATATTGGCGCCAAAAAGCGTTAATCTAGAAATTATTCCGGAAAAGTCCAAGAGCTTGAAATCCTGATCGCCAATTCGTACTCCATTCGATAAAATTTCGGTTCGATTCAATGTTGATTTTTCGTTTCCAAAACGTTAAATATTTTCATTCTTTTTTTTTGTTTTTTTTAGTTTGTTGTTTGTTTTTTTTTTTTTTTGTAAATTGATGTTCAATAAAAAATAGCTAAACTATGTATATTATATTATTCACAGCTGCATAGATAGATCCTTATTTTATACGAAAAACATGAATTTTTCGCTTAAATTTTTCTTTTTTCTCAAACTTTGTTCAAAAATTCATGTCGCGTGAAATACTCGAAATTGTAAAAATTGTTTATGGACAATTGTTGTTTTTGTTGGTTTTTTTTTCTCATTAGTGTCGCTGACCTATCACGTTAAAAGGTTTTTTAATTTTGGCAAATTATTATTTTTTGATTTAATTTTAAAAATTTAAAAGAATTTAGTTTCTGTTTTCTCCTAAAAAAAATGTTATCCAAGGGCGATTGGAGTGGTCACATGATTTGTCCAATGTTGGTTCACTATTGCTTATGAATAAATATGAAAACTGCTTTGCACACTTTCGCCCGATGTCAAATGCATGAATTAAAAATTTGGCCAATGTTTTCGAAAAATTCAAAAGTGCTTTCGATTAATTGCTGGATTTCTGTCGAATTGTGCTGTAGACGGGCAAACGCAAGTCATCTCGTTATTTCGCATCCGTTTTGATTTTGCCATTTGATGGTCGGATCGAATGCGTAATTGTTTTCCTTCAAATGAAATATTTGAATTCGTTTTTGGAGTTGTTCTCTATCGCGATGATCACTGAACGCCGGTCTACATGTGAATCGTGGCAGCGGTGTATCGAGCTTCTCCCCTTCGCCAGGACCATTGGCTTGGACGGTACTGAAATGAAACGAGAATCGTCATTAATTTCTGAGGCCAATTAGTGACCAACACTCTTGCACGATCAATTGATCGCTCGATCAAAATCGATTAGAACAAATATCACAAAACTACTAAATAAGTTTATATCCAGAGGCGGTTCAGATACCCAAAAAACTCGATTCGAGCCCCATTCGATCGCTGAATTTCGGATATTGGCGAACTGACAACATCACACTGTTGGAGGAATCTGAACAAAACGATCAGATTAACGATCAATCTTCAGTCCAACCTTTGAATTTTATTCTTAGATGAATTCATGAAAACCAAGCTCAAAATTGTAGCAAAACGAGACAGAAACCAAAAGCGAAAAACAAAATCGAAAACATGTTAAAATCTTAGATCAGAAAACGAAATCTCATGCGTGATCCCTTCGTTCGGGAATTCATCGGGAAATAACTCACCTTCAAATGCTTAAGCTGCATGAAAATCAATAATAATTTGAATGATTGAATTATTAACGTTTTATTTGAGAAGAAAAGTACTGAAATTCACCGAAATTTTGAGTGAACTCATCGGTCTTGGACGAAAACACGCAACAGAGACCATCAAATCGGACGTTTTCAAAAAAAAAAAAAAAAAAAAAAAGGACAAGAAGGAAGGGCAAACATGAAACTCAACTCACCTGAATAAGTAATTGACCACTTTTTGAGTGTGGATTTCGATAAGCATAAAATATCCAAACGACGAGGCAAAATACAATGCTAATTGGTAACATAACACCAGCCGCAACGTTGATCCCCCCGTTATCATCTCGATGCGTGGCGGGCTCATTGGCCAATGGTTGAGCATTCTTGACCATATTCGTCTCGTCTTTGTACAACGTCGCATCTTTGTCCTTCTTGGTGTTTATGTCGGATGTAGCGCTGCCCGGATGCCAATGATCTTTTGGCGTTTCGGTTGCATCGACAGTTTGCTGTTGATTGTAGTTGTTGCCTTTGGTGCCCAAAGCCGGACACAAGGTCACATCGTTTATTTGCGTTCGATCGCAACCTTTATGCACCCAATCTTGACGTTTTCGATCCGTTCCGGTTGAGCAACGATTCAATGTTGGACACCAACTGCACTGCAATGGCAAAGAATTTTCGGTTAGTCCCCTCTGAGTTGAAGCCACCTGGTCAGAGGTCTTACTTTGAAGGACGATTGCACTTGACTGATGCAAGCAGCACAGTCGGTGAATTCCAAGCATGTCGACTGAGCCGTCAAAGAGATCATCGTGTAGTTCTTGATGTCTTGACTGTTGAAATTCACACGATGATATTCGTAAATGGTTTTCCTTCGGGCAACTGAGGGTAAACGATGGAAAATTTTACTTTGGTAATTGCTCGCCTTGGGTCGCACAACTCGACTTACAGAATATCGTTTTATCGATGATGTAAGCATCGGAAAGACCAATTTTCACCGGATGATTATTGTCCATGATTTTCTCAATCAAAATTGGCAGACGATAATAAGCAAAGACGATATCACCGTTGCTGTGCAGCGACACCGAAAATGTGAATGAACCATCGTGATGGTCTTGCAGTGAAACATTCTCCCAAACGACTGTAAAGGATGTGCCTGCAAATGTTCAATGAAAAATTGTAAGACATTCACAAAAAACAGTCACAAATCGAATGTACCGTTATCTGTGAATTTAACAACAGAATCATTTGATATGCTCGTATCAAAGTTGGCCATTAGCGGGGCAATGTATTGAGTGGCCGCCAACCAGGAGTGCACGTATTCGCCGGTGTACAAAAATCCTCCGGTAGCAACGGTAACATTACGCACAGGATGTCCATAGAATGGGAAGTCAAATGATAATTGAACAGTCTGAAATGGACGAAAGTTCAATCAATAATCCAATAAAACCACCTCTTCGAAGAGACTGAATGACTTACGATGGCCCGTCGATGGGACTTTGACAGCAAACTGCTGACAGTGAAATTGCCCAAAGTGTTCCAATACTCCTTCACTTTGGCCTCGTCAACAACCAACGAGCTGTTGTAGTACTGGAAGTAGTACTCTTTGATGGTGCTGCTATTGCCGAGATGCTCTTGGAGGGTCTTGTTGATGGCCTCCATTGAAGTGTCAACATTATCCAAGAATGTCTCATCTTCCAGCGCGATGCCATCTTTGGAAGCGTTTTTATTGGTCGGTTTCACCACCGTTGGATTGACGGCACCTAAGATCTTCGTCACTTTCGGTGCATCAGCGGTGACTGTCGGCTTTGTAGCGTTATCGTTACGTTGACCTGTCCCATTGACACCGAGCAATTGTTGCTCGCCCAAGTTCGGTGCTGCACTAACCGTTTTGCTATCATCACCGCTAGCGACAGTTGTGTTGGCCTTTGCTGGGTCAGTCGATGTCAGTCCTGGCTGTGTATTTTTCACTTCAGCTTGACGCTTCTCACGAAAATGTACATTTTCGTTTGTCCATTTCGGCAAATTGCCTATCACATCGTACGTAGCGTCATCTGAAATGATCGAAATGAATTGTTGAATGACGTTTCTTCGAATCAGGCCAATGAACAGGTTTGTGTAAAATTGAAAGTTTGCCAAAAAAAACGAAAAAAAAATCCTTAGGAATTGTCATCGTCTAGACAGCATTCGGTGTCTTCTGAAACAATGTCGTCATATCTACTGGTTCGAGAATAGCTCGATCTCCACTTTCGCAACCACTCCGCCAACCCTTCAAGTAGTTTGCGGTGACCCAATGACTCTGCTGATGAACCCAGCAAGCTCACAAAGACCCATTCACGTTTCAGACAATCCATCCAGTCATTCCAATTTGTGGACAAATTGAATGCTATTTTCCTTCTGAATGCATGTATTATTAGTATCAACCGCACAACCGCATGCCATTTGAATGTATCATGCCGTACATTCGCATTGAAATGCCTTACGATAGCATCGTGCGAAGTACAAACGAGCCAATTAAAATAATTTATGTGACTGCGTCTTACGACCGATGTAACGATGAATCAATCGTTTGATCGTCGTTGACTCGGTTCGACATGGATGCTAGTTGATTGACACAAACTGATGACAAATCGAGAAATAAAACAAAATTTATTGGGATTCTCCGCATTGAAATTGAATTTTCCGAAAAGCCTCACATTCGCAGAATCGAGCGTACGGCAATCGTTTCTCATGAAAGACAACCGACCATTTCAAAGTAGCTTTTATTCTCGATGCATTCAACGTTTTCATTCGAGCATGACTTCATGGGACATTGACTGTGGAATATCGATCAAGCACGGAATATGCGCCGCAAAATCATCACAATTGCGATAATTAAACCGCAACAAGTCGAGCTCATTGTTGTTTTGACGATTTTTCAGGGGGTTTCCAGCGAATCGGCTGGTTAAGCGTTGTTATTGTTGTGTCAATTGCTTCGATAAGACCGACCTCAGAATCAAACCAATGATGTTTGATCAACGATCTCCGATTAGAACAAAGCCTGCGAATGAAGAATCATTCATGTGGCAGAGGTCGATATGCGTTTTTCATCAAAACAACCGACCAAAATCAAGCTTACTTTTCGAAGGTTTCAAACGAAAACAGGAATACCAAGTTTTCGTGATGATCGCTTCACCAGTGAACATGTTAATTCGGGTGACTTTTTATCGAAACATCAAAGTCATAAAAACGACCTGTGTTTTCGTGCATGTATTCTCGCATTGATATTCCATTCAACGGCGAGAACAAGAACAACCGAACGCAAACCAACCAAATATTTGCTGATTTGACGTCACACTGCAATCTTGGATGGGTTTTTTCGCTTTTCGCTCGAGCGTCAGCTATCGAAGCGAAAAAGTTGTTCATTCAACTTTTGAGTGTTTGGCGAGAGAAAAGACGAGAAAGAAGTAGAAACGACTCATTTGAAACGTCCGCTTGCAGCCCAAAATTCTCGCCGAGCTTCGGTCGGAAGCGACACCGAAACAAGAGAATGTTCACCGTAGCGTTGAAATTACGATAATCAGTCGTCGCAACTGACGAGAAATTAAATTTTCATGTCAAACGGAACACAGCATTGCTCAAACGCTAGCTTAATATATACGACAAGCGCCGTTGAGGTATCGTAGCTGGCGTGAAACATGCAAATTGAACAGTCTTGCGTTCTAATCAATTTAATTATGACGATCAAGTGGAATATATGCGGGAATCAACTCGCCACAAGGTTATTGGACAGACCGATTCATTGGTTGTCGTCATCTTGGGTCACCCAAAAATGACCCGGCGCGCAAAATTCTCTTCCGAATGCGGTGCAATTCAATTTAAAAATTCAACCCACGCAATTCGCGAAAAAAAATTGCAAATCAAATTTTGATTACAATTTGCATATTTGATACATTCGTGAATTGAATACAACATTCTAATTAGAACAATCAATCGTTTATTATTTGGAACACAAATCGCTGATTCAATTGTCTGTCGGGAATTGTCGCTAGAGGTATCGCAAAATGAGTGAATCTGAAGAGGTTTGCCGATGACTCAGCGATTCGAGAAATAACGGAACACTCTTTCCTCTCTAAACGCTTACGCAACAGCGGTATGGCGCAAGAAGAACGCAGCCGAAAAAAGAAATTTCGAAAGTGTTTCGTTTGCAAACAAATAAGCCAGTTCCATTCGAGACATGTGTAATTCGTATTTGAACAGTTTGATTGCCGATGAGGCGAACAATCGAATGGAAATTTTTACTTGGAAAAGTGTGACCAAAACAAACAGACATTTTCAACGAGATTCCCTTCAATATTTCAAACAATGATTTGAGTGGTAATTGATGAATCGCAGCGGTTTGTAATCACACGACGTTTTCCATCCAAGCGCTAGCACACAGCGTGCGTCAGTGATGCGTTATCATGAATGCATTGAATCGGATGTATTTTCTGTCATCGCAACGTTTCAATTCAGATCGAAGAAGCGTTGGAATGTGGAATGTCTTTCCAGCGTCGATTCCACAAAAAAAAAGAAAAAAACAAAGATTGCGTAGTGGCACTGATGGCCTTTGCCACCATTAGAATTAACACTAATTGCTGTCTAGTTGTTTTTCTACGCCACCAAAATACTGTTTTATAGCTACTGTTATTCCGTTGATAAACTGTATACTTCTTGATAATAAGTCGAAATGGCGTTTATTCCGGGACATTGCAAAGACCGTTCGAATGAAAGCAATGTCTGAGTCGTCATCGGTGCTCGAAATCACTGGGGCTGTTCACCAGGCGGGTGTGTTTCGAGGAGCTCATTCATTTTGTTCCAAATCGCTTGGAGCTTCCTCCAGCCACGCAATTCCCTTCCAATCAATTTTGATTCAAAACACTCCAGCCAATGCTTGAAGTATCTCATCGATTGATTGATATTGATTGATTGATCGATCATCACGAAAAATGGCTCCGAAGCAACCTAAATACGCCTTATCACTCTGGACGAATTAATTAATTAATCAATAGCTTATTTGCCAGAATGGCTTTTTTATTAACGACCTTGGTTATCGCAAATGCTCTTGATTGCATCGGTATCTTTGCAGGAGTCGGGGTCTACTTCACGTGTAGGTATCAGCGAAGCTCCATGAATGAATCGAGAAGCAAACACAACAGTGTTTTCTGCCGAAAAACTCATTACTGAGTTTCCCCTCCAAAAATGAGAAGCAGAAAAAGAAGAAGAAAATCGCCCCAATGACGAGAATTAGGTCATCTACGACGACTGCCGATTCGCTGAGTGAGGGAATTTCGAAAATTATTTTTATTTCACTTCGACCTGCGGAATTCAGTCCAAAGTGCTTTTCAAAGAGAAATAGAGGGAAATCACTTTGTTGGCAGTTTCATTTTCGTCAATGTTTACCTCTGGTCGAATAACAAACACGGTGCGCACATGGAGCAAGCAAATTCGACACAAAAAAAATAGTCGAAATTTTTGTGCCGCATTCTCGTTGACGAGAAGGAGAATTGAACGTGACTCCGTGGTGTCAAAGCTCAGAGGTTCATTGTCAACACGATGAATACTCGATTGCAAGACGTTCGCCAATGATTGCTTGGCTGGAAGATTGTGGACAGGCAAGTCAACTAAATCACTTTCTTGTTTTGTCTCCGCTGTCGATTGCTGGTGCCGCAACTGTTTACGTCGTCGTCGTCGACACCGTCATCGTCGTCATCAACGTTGTCTAACAACTTGTTTTTTCAATAATGCGTCGCATTTGTGTTGGGCAATTTCAACGTAATCGTCGTAACGGTGACTAAAGTGGAACTGAATTTCGGCTCGAAAGCGAGTCACTTGTCTGCCACTTTTTCCCTTCCATCAATCATTTCCACCGTTTGGTCACAGAGTATCGTTGCATATTCCCGAATCGGACGGAAAATACTGGGGAAATTAACGGTGGAAATACCATTTGCTTGCATGAATGTTGTTGTTGTCTTTTCGAAAAAAAACCCAGGCGAATTGATTCGTTTGGAGATTTTTTTTTCATTTATTCAACAGTTTCAAGCATCGCCAATGTTGAATCGACGTCGGCAATAAGTTATCGAGATGAATCTCATCTGGAATCGCGAATGCTGATGGAATTCGTTTTTGAAGCGAAAAAAACACTTCTCGCCTTTTTTCGTTTTTCTTTTTTTTTTGTGCATTCCGCCAACTCTAAATTTAGCGCCCATCAACAATAAGCGATTATTTCATATGAAGACACATATCACTGCGACGTGTTCGTAAAAATCGAGACCATTTATTGTACTTTCAGTTGGTTGCGACCGAACAGGTTTGTTGGATATTTTCGCCAGGTCGTCGCAAATGCTGGATAAATCGATCGAAATTCAAATGCACTGGATTTATTATCGATTAAATTCACTGAATTTTACTTACTTTGAATTTCTTTTGAATTGGAAACAGTTATTAATATCAAAAATAGCACACCAAATTTAACAATAACACTATATACGTTCGCCATTTTTGACTTACACTGTTATTGGTTTACGTCTTTCGTTGGAAGTCCAACTGCTTCATGAAAGCACAAACGAATGAGATAGCAGGCACTTTGATTGATTCGGTGGATGGATTCGAGCACTTAACAATTTGTTTGAAGCGGTTTCTTCGATCGTATTCGCACAGGTTGCTGTTGATTTAACTTTCCACCGAGAGGTAGATTACCAAGGAATTTTGGCCTAAATTCAATTTTAACGCGAAATAATGTTTTTAAAGCTCGAATGGATTGAGTTTCTTTCCAAAAAACGAAAAATTAACATTTACTACGAAGTTCACAATAAATTGAGATCCATTCGAAACGCGCCAACGGCAATCCAACCACCAAACGTCAAAATCAGCAATAAGCTTGCCCAAAGAGAAGTAGGAAAATAAATGGCGAAGTAGAATCTGTTGATTTTTTTTTGTTTTTTTTGGCTTCATTCAAATTTGAAAAACAACAAAAGAGTGATAGAGTGTTTGGGGTGGAAATTTGAGAGAGTTTATTGGAAATTTCAAGAGCAATTCAGAGTTGATAATGTGCTGGAACGTTCAAAATTGATAATCCACGATTCAACGCATACAAATCATGATCCCGTTCGATGATTTCACTCCCTTCAGTCTGTTTCTATTGGGAGAGGAGCCGGTAAGTGCGATATCGATTGTGACGATTTAGTTTTATTTTTAGACACTCACGATAATCTATATCATTCTAGACCATCGAAGATTTCATTCTGCTGATTGGCACTGTGGTGGCGTTCATCGCTTTCATTTTATGGTGTTGCTTTCCAATTCAACCCAAGGTTTGTCTCGACAATTGGCCTGTTTGAAGGGCGAAACTGATTGATATTGAATTTGTTTTAGGAAAATTTAAGCCATCAGCAATTCTCGTGCAAGTCCATTCAGCTGTCAACTGTTCCACAACCGCATCACAATGGGCATTCGAATAAGAGTGGGAATGTCTCCTCAACGTACGGCTTGCGCGGCGACACACAGACAAGTCATAGTTCGTATCATTGTTGTACGAATGGCAATAAGTGAATCCCCTGAAGGGTTTTTGGTCGATTGGATCCCAATCAGGGAGATCGATGATCAATTCTGTTGAGTATTAGCACGCTGGGCCATTGTGGAAATCAAATAATCTAATCAAACTAATGATGTGCACCAGCGTAGTTCAAAACTGCTCGTCAGCAATCCGAATGCAATGATGAATGCCGAGGAACAAACGGATTTTACTAGTATTATTAATTGTATTGTTGGCTTCTTCGAGTTCCTGGCATACACAGTGCGCTCTAGTCATTTATTTTCCACTCATAGATTTAGTTGAATGCATTTTTTCTTGAACAAATTAATAATCTAGTTGTTTTCTGCCATTCACCAAATACGTTCGAGCCAATGAACGGTTTTGAATATGCATTTGTTGAAATCTCTAAATGTTTTTTCGTCATTCTCGATTCCAACTTCTAGATCTAGTCATTTTGAAAACAATCATCCATTCTTGTTATTCACCTGAATCATTGCCAGATATATGAATGTATTTTTTTCCATTTTGTATTTTCCATGATTGAAATAAAATTGCATTGAGATCGCAAGCCACTGTTATTCAATTCAGGCGACCCGCCTGATACCCGTTTGTCGCCTTGGTCTTTCCAGAATTCGGCAACCAAGGATTTATCTCTCACGCTACAAATGAACAATCGCCAATAATTCAAAATTGATTTGAGAGCCTGAATCAATCAGACCATCATGCATTTATTAACCTGAACTCAATTGTTTCATGTACAAAAATTCCAAAATTCCAAAAATGAAAAGAGAAAGCAAATTAATGAAAATTTAAAGTCTTAAAATTTAATTGATTTCGCGAAAAGTGCGGCAATGGCTTGCGTCTTGTTGCCATTGCTGTTTCGAAGTTCGGTGACAATTTTGTCGCGCGGGAAGCCCAGTTTCTTGATTTCCTCAATGTCAGCCTCTGTGAATTTGTCTTGAGACAAAAGTGACTGTGCGCCAGAGCTGGATCCACTTGACGACGAAGCTGCACCTGATTCAGGAAAGACATTGATGAAGCCACAATGTGAATTGGACGTAAACTCACCTTGTTCGATTTTACTCTGCTCGATCGCCTTGCGAATTTCATTGGCTTCATGTTCCGCAGCCGTTTTCTTGATCGCATCGGAAGCAGCTCCTTCCTCGTCTTGTCCAGCATAAGACAACCGGCAATGGCTGGGCAGTTCATTTTCAGGCAAGAATTGAGTCTCAGTTCCGGTGGTGCCAATCACCAAGACATTCTTCTGCAAATCGATTTTGCATTGATGTCGTTTGAGCATGTCCAAGCCGAGGAGCATTTCCATGGATTGATCTTCGAGCACCGAAAAGCTTGTGATGAAGAATGATTTCTCAATTTCGACTTGGGCTACGTGGATGCGGCCAATGATCTTTTGGGTGCCAACGCCTTTTGCAATGCCTGCAAAGCGACTGTCCACCAATCGCATGACGTTACACCGTTCGGCGCAGGATGAACTCATGATGGTCGCTTGGGCACCGGAATCGACGAAAGCTTTTACTGGGAACCCGTTCACTCGACAATTTATGTACCTGGTTGGAGAGGAGGCGAATCAGCGGAGCCTTTGATAGCGAATATACCACACTGAAGAATACTCACAACATGACAACCGTTCCGAAGATCTCCGGGTTGTGTTCCATAGCTGCCTCCATATTTGCTTCAATGTTTTTCTGTCGAATTTCCTCAGCAATCAGTCTCTGAGCTTCTGAGTCGAATGGATTCGATTCCAACATCCTTTTGCGCTGCAATTGACGCTCAGTTCGAGCTTGAATTTGTTGTCGGAGGGCAGCCGCAAAGACATCTGCAAAGATCAACCCGGTAAATACGACTCCAGATTGCGAATAAACGTTATCCAAGGCTCTTACCCATATTTCCGGAGAGCAAAGCATCAGCCAATGTTGGATTGTTTTGCTTCAGCAACGCCAACTGATCTGGATTCTTGAGGAACATGTCGCTGTTGGGAGGAAGGTCTTCGATTAGTCCACCAATCGAATCAAAGAGCAGTTGTGTCGCTTACGCAATAACCGCTGGATCATCCTCGGCTCCTACAGAAATTGGGGCTTGGAGACCGCCACTGCCACTACCACTGCCTCCTGGAACGTGAATGTTACTGAAATCCAGCCCGGAAATGGCTGCAGAAAGGGAATTCAATGATATTTTCTTTCGTCCACACGTCAAATATACCGACCTCTTGAGGTGTTCCCTTGGCCCGACAGGCCCGCATGTTGCGACGAATGTTGCAATATGACAACGTCCCCATCCTTTACACCATAATCCCTGAGTGATTTCTTATTGTCCGTCAGCGGCTGGCCGCAGTGCAAAATAACAATTTCGGCTGACGCAAAACCCGATTCAACTTCACAAAATGCTTTGAAATTCTCCAATTCCAATTCATCGGAAACGTCCAATTCGAATATGTAATCCGTAACGGTAGTAACTGTGAT
>JANSTV010054072.1:0-13319 GCA_027564135.1 Lestremia cinerea
TATGAAATACATAAATGGCAACGAAACCGATTATATTCTGTTCATTATTAATGGCACCGAAACACATTGATAACATTGAATGGGGTTTTGCGTTCGGAGTAGTTGCTCGTACTTTGATATCGTCGTTCATTGACGTCATTGATTTTTCATTAGAATTATTTTGCGCATAAATGCTTTTGCTTTCGGTTGTTTATTGTCTGTTTTCATTTGTGGGACTCGTCGCCTCTTCCTCAAACGATGAAATTGTTCGATCATGCGGCGCACTCGTTAACGAATATTGTTATTGGGGCTTTGCGAAAAAGCGACACCACGCGACACATGCTGATATGGAAATTATCGACCGATCCGAATTTAATTGGCCACTTGAATCCTGCCGACGAATTACACACTGACACAAACACACACACACACACTGGCAACACACCTTGTTTGATTTCACTTGTGACACAACTCGCGTTCAACCGCACTTGATTCCTTGGTTTTGCATACAAATGCTCATTGAATGCAAAACAATTGACAGATAGATGACTATTCAACAGAAAATCGATTAATTGAATAATATTGAATGAAAGCAAATGAATGAACGGCGACAGTGAACGATTTTCAATTTCACGGTTATTGGCAAATTCACGAAACGATCTGGCTGACGGCCATTGTATGCGTCATGGCATTCGCTGCAACGAATCGACTAATAATAATCTTATCCAAGTGCAAGCAACAGCTGCGCCATTCTGCAGTCGTCGTCGTTGTTTTGTCGACAGGCATTGCAATTGAATATTCACAAAGTGATTAAAGATTCGCTTTCCCAACGGAAGCCTGGCAATTATTTGCCTTTGTACATTTTCACTTTCAAAACAGCAGCGGCAATGCGGCTGTCAAGTTTATTCTCGTTTGATCCAACTCATCTGCTCTCATCCGATTTGAATCCTTTCGTTTTGCCCTGAGGCAAATGAGATTTTCAAAGATTTCCAAAATGATTTCTGATGAATTGATATGCGAAAGAAAGGCGGATTTGTGAGGTATGCTTTGTGTCGACCTTTGGGCTCAAAGGTGGATGGCGAAGAAGATTGTTGTGGCCAGAAGGAAAAGCATTATTTTTACCGTTTTTTTCTCTCGCCAATGGTTTGTTTCTGTTTTACTTCACAAAAGCGAGCAGCACAGAAATGCGGTGTTTTTTAAACGCGAAGAATAATGCTCAAACGAGAAATTAACGGTTCGTCAGCATTTCGAGACGTCGGAAATATCAATATCAAAGCATTTTTCGCTAAATCGCTTGGATGGGGGGAGGGAAAAGGCAAAAGCCTCCAGTGCTCATTAATTCCAAAAATTCCACCTTCAAATGTGCCATTTGCCAAACAAACAAAAAGAAAACGGGTACACGGAAAGTTGTTGAACCGAGTTTCAGTTGAGCACTGACAACAAAAGGCACCGCGATTAACGTTGCAAGTGGATGACATTGAATTTTCATTCAATTACAAACTGCCAAGAAGAAAAATTGTTTTTGACACAGCACATTGTTCGTATCCATTTTCTCGAGCGAACTCGTTCACCATCCAAATTCCGGCAAGCAATTTTTCATTTGACGTAACCGAAAATGCAAACAATTGAGTGCTTGGGAAAGCCCATCGAGCCGCAAAAGTGCCGACGAAGCGAAGGCAAAACAACAACAACAACAAAATCTCCATCAAGAAATATCGTTGTTTCAATTGGTTTGCTGGTCATGACGAACCACCACAGACGATGAATGGGTTTAATCGCTTAAAATATCAAATTTCACGTTGATTGTCGATGATGATGATGATGACGGCCGCGGTCGCGACAAACAGCGACTGAAAATGATATTTTCAAATTGCTTTCTCCCCGCTTTTTATTCGTCAAAATCGTCAAAAACAAACCAAAGGCACACAAACACATACAGCCGAACGTCATTCGAGCGGAATATATGGCAGCCACCATGGTGCTTTCCGTCTCCAAACGTCGTTCGTTTAGCATTCGCCGTTGTCGCAATAACGGTATTGCGGAAACCATAAAGCATTTCGAGCTTTTTTGGTTTGAATCGAAATTAAATGCAGAAGAACAAACAAACGGCCCCACGAAACCCCCTTCAAGATAATGAATTATTGCAAATTAATGTTTCCATTCGTTGTTTATTGTTTTTCATTTATTTATTTTTTTGTTTTTTCCCCGTTTGTTGCTTGTTTGCCGTTCCGCACGGCTTTTGAGCCGTTTTGTGGGCTTTTACGAAATAAATTTCGCAATTTTGTCGTCGCAGCGGTCGCGCTCGGAAATGAAATAAACTCTTGTCGAGTCGTTACGGTTTAGCACAGCCGGATGGCTTAGTTCGTTGGGAATTGCAATGTTTTCTATTTCTGGTGGGGCAGACATGGTGGGCGCATGCATTTTTCCGGCGAATTAGCTACCGTGGAAACGATTGCCGCGACGTTGATTCGCAAAACGCCGTTCATAAAGGACGAGGAGAAATTACTGAAACGCCGCTAGGTTGAAGCAGATATAATACAGACGACCCGTTCTCCACTACCCACCACCCAGAAAACGAACGGTAGTCTCATTAAAACGCAATGAAATGCAATGTTTCGCAACATTGAAAACGCTCGCTAATTAATCCAATTCAAGGAATTGATTTTTGACAACAACAAGTCTGGTTCAACGAATGAAAATTTGATTAAAAAATAATTGATTTTGATTTTGCTCATGGACCTGAGGCCAGACATCTGCTTAGCCAATAAATTCGATATGCGAATCAACTGATGATGATCGCCAGCGGCAAACGGTCATCATTTGATAACGAATTCCATTCAAATTCGTATTACAATCCAACAATTGAATTAACAATGCGGTTTTCCGAATGAAATTCAAAGTGGACGAGATCCGTTCTGTTTGGAGTTAACGCTTGCAAAATGCACGCAGCAAAGAGTTGAATTCGGTTTTGGAATGGCTGCTGATTGCCGTCTGGTCGGAAAGATTGTCATGGAATGTTTCGAATATGGCTGACATGAATGGATCACCCGTCTTGGCCTTCTGGCGTGCCACTCATCAGTCTGAATGAGTCATGCAACCGTCATGCACCAGAATGACATACATTCATTACGACCGAGCTGTCTCCCCAGTGATAAATAATGCCAACGCCAATTATGTACAATTTTGACACTTCTCATGTCGATGGAAGTTAAATTGAAATTCTAATCGTGATTTGAGACGTTGACGACGCCTTGTGAACTATCTCTGTCTGAATGATTTACACCGAGCGAAACGGCACGATGGCAAATCATTAAATTTCTCGTATTTTCCGAATTCGATCTGCTCGACACATGGAATGCAGTTGGTCGCCATCAGTCATCAGAAGCCGGTATTAGTCTGCAGATAATATCAGCAATCTCGCTCGCTGAAATATTGTCAACGTGGAACTGTAATTGAAAGGCATACATAATGCCCATTCGAATGTATTGTTGATTGTCGAACGAACGGTTCGATTGGTTCGACAGACGCCGCCAGACCAGCCAGCCAATTGGACAACTGGCTGATCGTTCGGTGACATTGATTTTGCAGATTTGATTAATGACCCAACCGTGAATAATTCAATGCAACGTGCTTCATGCTCGATGGCTGCACGGTGATAGCTTTCAGCTGGACTCTTTTTTTATTGCTCTCTTCGCTTTGCGCCGCTGGCATCCAATGATTGATTTATGATCGGCGTCGTTTAGTAGAACTAACGATGAAAATTTCCGTTAGAATGGATTTGCATAAATCAAATTCATGTGAAAAGTTGTTGACCATGCTCCAAAATGGTCTCTCAACGTTGCTGAGTTCGTGACGAAGTGAGTTGATTTTTTTCAATTATTTTCCTGCGAAAAATCGATTTCAATCATCAATACTTATCGGTATTGTCATCGTCGGCTGGTAATTGCTCTCATTTGGTTGGTGGAACTGTATTTGGTGTAGCTCCTTGTATTCGTGGCAGATTTACCGTTTTGGCGACGGACTGATTGTTGTTGGGGAGTTCTCACAAAAATCGTTTTTGGAAAGCCCTTTTTCATCGCCAAATTTGCCAGTTCGGATAATCGCTCGTCGCAAATGAATGTCAAAAAAATGGCACTTAATCTGCAAAAATTTCGCAGAAAAAGTGTTATTCAAATAATTTTTTCTCGTTCTCTATTTATTCGTTCCAAAAAAAAGAACAAAAGTGGGAATGGGAATGAAAAACAATTAAGCGATTTCCATTCCGCAACAACTGAATGACGGTCCCGCCCGCCGCCTGGCATCATCCAAATAGCGTAATTAACAAAAGTAATTTAAGCCGTTTGCCAATCGAAAAATGAGACAAAATGAAAATGGCGAACCAAGAAAGAGAGGAATGAACGAGAAGATTGAAACAATTTAACATTTCAAAATTTATTAATTAAAATCATGTCAGTTGAAATGCAGGCAGTCACTTGCGTTGGATTCGATGAAACACAGAAATGCAAATTGATAATCAGGTTTTTGTGCAGAGAAAGCAATTATGCGAAATGCAGAGATCCAAAAGTTTGCACGTTGTTTTGACTTGGCTTTGGATACGCAACGAGGAAGGGAAGGATGAATTTCGCTATTGAGACAATGATTATATCAAAATAAGTCCGCAGGCCGTACACATCTGGGTCGAATGCGATCGGTTGTTCGTATTTCTGCTTCGACAATTCCCTTTCAAATCATTTGTCTGTAGAAGATCTATTGAATTCCGTCCAGAAAGGTCAGAACAAACATCCCACAGTATTTTCAAAGACCCGCTTTGTATCTTCTTAATTAAAACAGAAGCATTTCCTATTCAATGTCGTCTTGAGCAAAATGACATTTTTGCCGTTTCGACCTCCCGCATTCCAGCAACTGCACAATTCCCCAACTGTTGGAATTGAAAAGGCATTCAATTAGTGGAATGCTTAATTGTCAAATAACAAATCTAATCTGAATTTGCATGGATGAGACGAATTTATGCACGTATTTTGAACAGAGATTTTCCTCGAATGACAACACCTAATTACTTTTTGAATATTCAATTTGAATATTTTGGAATTGATGAGATTATGATTTTGACATCTAGACCGCATCGTTTCGTTATCTGAGATTCGGCCTAGGCCATCACATAGTGACCTCGGTCCGCTGTGGCACCATTTCAATTGTGTTGCAAAACAGTGTGACTGCCTCCACGTGAGTCATTGCCTCATTCCAATTCCGAAGGAGTGAAAATCATGGAAATTTATGTCTGTCTGGTCATCGACCGTCGAATTTCAATAGAACACCCATTTAGAACTGGTTATTAGAATCATTAGCATCGCTTTGTCGTCGGCGCCAATTCTCTGGGGTGCAATAACAGTTCGTAGCAGCGCCCAACGAAAGCTAAAATGCATTTTTTTAATGAAGACGTTTTCATCGGAATAACGTGCTGCTTCAAGCGTTTATCAGTCCATTACCGTTGACTAGCTGCTGCAATACAACCGACCCGAATCGATCAAGACATTGCTCGCAGCACTTGTTCGACCAGATTTTCAGAACAAAAAAAGAATAAACCGAACTTACGATGACATTTCATTTATCTGGCTCAGCAGGAGAACCGTTATTCGATTCGTGCGTGTCATCGTTAAAGTGAATTGCAATAAAATATCGGGCATTTAGTTTGTGGCGCATTGCTCATAAAACGTCTCTTTACGATTGCACCGAGCGAATTTATGCCGAATTATTATCGTCGGAGACGGTTTAAAGTGAGCAAAAACCGACCAGAAAAGTGTTAAGTTCAAGTCCAGTTACGGGTGCTTGGATAATTTAACAGGCAATTTCAGTCGGGAGGCATCCTTTGGGATTTAACGGATGAACAACCTTCTGTGAAGCAGATAAAATAACGAACATTTGACAAAACCGATGTTCGAGTTGATGCTGGCAGGTATCAAGTCGCTGACGAATATGAACCGCAGGGCCACACGGTGCCTTCTAAGCCGAATAACTGGCAGCCGCAAATGGATAGCCCATTCACAAACATTAAACTCAATGATCTCTACGGAAGTAACTGAACAAATTAAGTGATTAGTCGAATTTCGAAAAAAAAACGAAAAATAAAATGAAAGAAATTCTCCATGACTGGTCTGCGTTCAGCGGCGGAGTTTGAAAATAATTGCCAGTGACATTGACACGACATCACATCAATCATTTTACAGCGCGTTGTGCGTTGTTTTTTCACTCTCCCTGGAAAGTGCTCGTGAATGCTTCAAGACCGATGGCTGTGTATCAAACTAAATGCCAAATCATGCACAAATTGAATTAACTGAACAAAAACGTGTTCGGCGCTGTCAGGTCGCGCACCGGCACACAATTATTCGAACAACCGAAATGACATGCTTTTTCGATGTTTTACGGTGAAAATCAATGAAGCGGCTTCGATTTTTCATTTCCGTTTCGTATTTTTTGTTTATTTTTAGAGTATTTGCTCTTCCGTTGAATCGCCATGGGAACGTAGGCGATTAGCCAATTGGGAGAGGGTAAGCAACCCATTTGAAATACGTCTATTCAAACATGCGGTTTTGCAATGAAATGATGCGAATTGTCGACCCTCTTCTCGTCTGTTCAAAAATGTCAAATTCGGTCTGACGAATTACCGGCAGCTAGTTGTTTGGGCTTTAAAGCGAATCACAAGCTACTTAAATATAGAACAGTTTTGATTTGGACAAAAGCTTCATTATTCATCATTCGATTCTTGAAACTCAATATAAATCCTCAAATGGAAGCATGTCAGAGGCGATTGGACATTTGATAAACGCTTTTATTTCGAAATAAAAAAAAATCCTTTTCCTTTTCCTCGACTGGCTAAACGACCTTTTCGGAGGAATTATCCCAAGTCCATTAACGTTTTCCAAGTAATCGGGTCTTATTCCCTCATCCAGGCGATGCTGAGAATCATAAACGACCTCAACGAATCCACCATCTCCATTTGGACACGTCGAACAAAGGAATTGCATCAAGCTCTGCGTCGTTGGAATAACATTTCTTTTATTTTGGACATTTGAAAGCCCAGCGGAAAAGTCAAAGCCAATAACTCCTCGTTTCATGTTTGTTTGTTTTACGAACGAATCATAAAACAAGATGCGTCAGCGTTTGAAATCCGCAAAAGAATGCATAAAAACCGTTACGATGCTCGTCCGCCAGTCGAGCAAAATTGCGACGCTGATGGGCGAACCCATAAAAAAAATGCGATTTTCCACAATAAATTCTTCTCAATTTTCGCTTCTCGCCATATTTTTGATTTGATTGTCATTTTTCATTCGTTTCCATCAGCATTTTAATGATGGTCCTCGACCTTTTGAGAAATTTTTTCGGTAATTCGATTGATATCTTATGCGCTGTTGCGCATGCCATTCAATTCAATCTTATCGATTTCGAATCGCTTTGACATTTGATGAATAAACGCACCGCAAATAAATCAAAACTCAATAAATGTCAGAGACAGACACACACCCACATATCTCACTCTACCATATGCGAAAAATAACGGCACAGGTCGACAATCGATTCGATAAACTTTGCGTGATTAGTGCGGTTCGAAGGAGACGACATTAATCCTATCGGCCTCCATGCGAAAGCTCACCATCCCCTTCCACGCATACGTCAAGTGACATGGCAAGTCTTTCGATTAGAATCCCGGAGCTTTAAATAAATTTAGCAATAAAATGATTATCAATTCAAATTGAATATTCAATTAAGTCATTCCTACATGGAATTCACAACGGAGGGACATCCGTTCGTTAATCGGTCGACAAATCAATATGGCTGGGACAATGGCCCCAAACGAGTCGCCCGAGAGAATAATTTGATTTGCATGTCCTTTGATTGCTGACAGCCTGGACAATATCCAGTGACCCCCCTGCGATCGCCCGATAACGCTGTCATTTCGAAAATAATTCGTTATCCGGCGGCTGGTTGGAATGCGTCACTGTCACTGAATGATTGCTTTGGGAGCTTGAAGGTCTCCAATTGCCGAAGGGCGAAACGAATTTGAGTGGAAGCTTGTCAAAGAAAGTTGTTAAATGTAATGACGGCGGCTACTTTGTGACCGCAGCCAATGTAGGTTTGACGAGAATTCGGTTCGCGACGGTTGAAGGTAAATCGCTCTTTGAGGCTCAAAATGTATTCAAAACTGACTCAAGCAACGTCGAAGTTTGCCAAACGGAATTCTCTCCACAAATATTGTGACAATTTTCTCCAAAGATTTGCTTTCGTTTGTGAATGAATGGAATCGTATGCTTGGAATATGATTGGAATTGAATTACATGGAATGTAATAGCTGCATCAAAAGGATCAACAAATTACCGTTTTGTGTGATTGTTGCCGGGCAACAATTCCGTTTGGTACGAGAAGCACCTGTTCAATCCACAAAGAAGCAAATTTCATAACAAAAACCGATCGAACAAAAGTTAAATTCGTCCAATTACGCATTGAGATTTATTCATCATTATTCATTAGATTGTCAAATGGAAACGTAGCAACTTAAATGTTTCATCTTTGTTCATCGTGCATTACAAATATATTATCGTCTTGAAGACAGCCATTATGATGATAAAAGAGGGAAACAACGATCTTCGAGAGTCATGAGTACGTCACCGCTTTGCATAACCCGATGTCGATGGTGTGCGATGGAAGATCCAAAGCGGAGAGAAATCATCTCCAACGAATGCGATTAGAAATTGTGATTTTTTCTCTTCATTCTCTTTATTTTTGTGTCTTTTCCCTCCTTTTTAGAGGAAAAAATAAAATAACAAAATGACGCGAGTAAATCAGAATACGCATTTTGTAGCGACAGCATCACCCATCAATGATGGGATGTAAACTAATTCATGATTTTCAATATCGAGTCATGAGCGAACGCATGTCGCTTACATCCATCGTCTCGCCCGCTCGACTCTCCCGTCTCCCCCGCGTCGCAAATAAATAAACATGAAAAAAAGGAAGAATTTCTCGACAATGTTACTTTACTTTGTGTCTCAGCCGCACGAACGCCCTCAATGCTCACGTTGTGCCGCACATTCTCAGCGCTTTTGTGAAAATTTTTGCCATCGAGCGGGAATCTTTTATTCGATGGTTGGCTTTTCATCGTAAAAATGATAACGCAATTGATTGAAGAGAATGAAAAAGAGGAAATAGAAAAAAAAAGAAGAATAAAAAGTGAAGAAAATTGAAGAGAAGAGAAAACGTGCAAAATAAAGGGAGAAATGAAGGAAAATTCCTTTGAGAGAAGTTGGCTTCGATGCCAATTAGAAATTGCTTCGTTGATGCGCTCGCATTGAGCTCACTTCGCTGAATGATCTGCAGAGCATTTAACGTTCGCCATCAAGCGATTGTCTGACTCTGCGAAAGTGACAGAAATCGTTGATGTTGCTCAGGCGAAGTTACCAGCAGAATCTTTCTCCATCGAAATTAAGTCGTTCCAATGACTTGTCTCGAATAATCAGCTTACTGTCGACCGCTCAGACACTGGAATTGCCCTCAGCATGATTTACACAAAACAACATCGAATGGAAGAACATTTTTCTTCACATCATTATTAATTGCGTTCTTTTCAATTCGCCGCTGATTTTGGGCACAATTGATGGTTGTCTAGTCAACCATCCATTGTTCCCTCTGAGTCCCCGAAATTTACATACTTTTTTTTTCATTAACTTATTTATTTACCTAGGATACGCGACGGCCATACGGGCAGTTGATTTGCCCATCTGGTGAATGTCGCATCGTCAAAATCTTTGCTAAATGTTTTTTCACGTTTCCAAAGAGGATTACCGGAACCGTCCAAGTATGGCGACACTTCATTAAAAAATTCTGTCGAAAATTGGCCCGAGCTCATCGGCCTGAACTGGAAATAGCCTTCGGGCAAAAATCATGCTAATCATTTTTGGGGATTTTTCCTTCGACCTCTGGAAAATGTTGGACAGGAAGTGCGCAAATACGTCAATCACATTTGATGGTCTTCGAAAATAGGAAAAGCCGAGACTTTACATAGTCATTGTTCATTGTTGAAAATCGATTTGTTGGATCCGGCACATCAAGGCCACAGGAAAAAAAATCAATTCATTTTCCATTCAAAATACGCGGCAAGACGGTCAGACAAACTCGACAATATTCCCAACTGAAGAAATTAATTGTGAATTCGACGAGAACGTTTTCGAGGGAATTTTCTTTTATAATTATCGATCGATGGCAAGGAGAATTCCGGCAACGCATACGGAATGCGTAATGAGCTTAGATGAAGCATCGAAAAATCATTTTTGAAATAATTAAATTTTATCGATTGCCGTCTATTGTGCTGTCGGGCAACGTCATTCAACTTCGCACTTTGGCCTGTTTGGGCTGGGCGTGTGCGTGAGATCGAGCAGGCGGCAAATATAAAGGAATAAATGCTTCATCATAAAATTCACGTACACTTTCAATAAGCTCCGTCAACGTTGTGAGCCTGCTCCTTGTCATCGTTGACATTGTGTCTTCATGCAATGAACCATTGACATCGATATGTTGTTGTGTCGCTTGAAACATGCTTTCTCGAGTGAGATTCGCCCAATTGGTTTGCATTACATGAATACGTCTGATGGAAATACGCAATTAATTAAATGCTATTGTCTTCTAATTGATGTTTGTTCTGAAATGGAACGAACTGAAATTGATTTTTTTTTTCGAGAAAAATCTGAAAATTCATTTCGAATGACATTCCAATGATCGATGAAGGGGAAACGCCAATATGTTTGAGGATCAATTGATTTGCTTTCGAAATGATTGTTTTTTATTAGCTTTCTGTTTGACATTGATTCGTCGGTTGATTTCGAAAATTAATCAGAATATCATCTATCATTTGTTCAACTGTAAATGAGTCGCTAATGTGCGTTGAATATGTTGTTTGCGAACGAAGCCAATTAATTTTAATTTGCTTTGCATCCATCATGTGGAGAGCAACCTTGCTGTGCGACAAACTCTCAGCGAATTGAAGAAACGAAGGGGATTGGAGTCGAATCTCAACGAGATGAAATCTAAAATATCATTTTCATATCCAAACACCATCGGCCACCGTGAAGGAATCACAATGCAATTGCTCGGTTGAAATGTCAAAAATAGAAAATTCCGTCCCAGGAGACGGTCGGCGCCGTCACACAAATAACTGATATGCGTGCGGCATTTAAATAATTCATTTGGTGCGTTCAGTCGGTCGTTCATCAAGACGCGCACATTTGAGTTGTTTTGAATGTTGACGTTGCGTCCGTGCCATTATCGGAAATCAACGCCAGACGCAACTGATGAAACGGTGCCAAATGCACTCGTTGATTTGGTTGTGCATCATTTGCGATTCAATTTCGAAGATAAATTCATTTGACGAGTTGCGGATGACTCGGTCGATGATAACGTAATCGAGCAATAAATTGATGAGATTTGCTTTGAATTTCAATGGCTATTTTGCGAGACGATGTTAATTGAAATGGAATGAACGCGTTCATTGTTGAATGCTTGATGAGTCGCGGCACACATCAGCCGATGAGATTTTGATGGATTGCAAGAGTGATTTCCAGGGCGTTTTGGGACCGTTGAGCCTCACGTCCGCTTGTCCGGATATCCGACTGTTCAACCGACCGGCCAATAATAGCCCCGGCTCCAGCTTCACATTAATCTTTTAGAGTCCCCACGAATTCCGAAAGCACCAGTCACCAGCCAAATTAAAAATTTACGAGAGCAAAACAATGCTCTTAAGCGAATGCCAAATATTTATTTTGTGACAAATCGCCGTTGTGATCCCCATCAAGTAATGGCTACGCAGCTCGACGTTTGGGCAAACAGGCGACCTTAAATATCATTCAATTTTAATCAAGTTCGAAACTTTTCTTGCCCCAAAAACAATCGGAGATGAGAATCGGATTTGATGAGCTCACCATCTTGGAAACTCTCTCCGAATGGAACTATTCGAATAAGAATCACAGAAAAAAGACTTTGAGTTTCGATGGGTTTTTTTTCGGCTCTTCCTTCTTCATTGGAAGCGATGAGCAAGCGCCGTTACTATTTACTTCCGCTGTGCATGCCATTTGGCAATTCATCTTTGCTACGCTGAAATAATAAGCCAGATAAATCTATGCGACACGTCTGTCGTTGCCAAACAGAGACTGGTTTTTCCTCTCTCTCTCTCTTACTCTCTTTCGCCAATACCGTCATGATGCTCGGCTCGACAAAAAAAAACCACCGAAAAAAGTGGTTTGAACCAGAGTCGATACGCTGACTGAATAACAAACATCCAAATGAACTGGCATCGAAATGAAAACGTTCAAATGACGAAACAATGAGATCTTTCATAAAAATCACCGAAATTTATTTGGTTTTTTTTAAATGAAGCTGTAAAAGTGAAATGAAAAGGCATGTCATCGGTGAGGCATTGGACTAGTCTTTTTTCAGGGACTCTGGCATGCCGTGAATTGGTAATTCAGCGAATACCTCCAGATGATTCGATGGGAAAATTCGCAAAATAACCGGAATTCACCATCTGCCCGCTCTCCCACCGAGCCACAGCCATTCTCTATTCGCGCACTCCCCGATGGCGAAACAGCAAAATGACGAGCGGAACGAAACAAAAGGCGAGAGAAACCCTGAAACGCATTGGCCGTCTCGATGTCAATTAACAAAGTTTCAATTTATTTTTCGGTGTTTGCTTACACAAACGGCACTGCGCTGGAATCCAATGCAAACGAACGCGCACCAGAAAACAAATCAACATGCCGCCGACTGTTGAGCGAAACAGACGTCCGAAGTCGTTCACACACCACGGATTTAATTGCTGCAATTTTATGGCTCATCGAATTTTTGCTGGTGGGAAGCGTCTGTGTTTGTGTGTGTGGTAGTGTGTGTGAGCGAGATTCGAGAGAAATGATTGCGCTCAGAAAAAATTGATCCAAAAGTCAATCGACGCCATGTGATTTTGGGGGGAAACACTCGCTCACAATGACAACGCAGATAAATCAATATAACTCTGAACGACAGACGACCGATCATTAGATCAACGGACGATACAACCAGACCCAGTCGGTCGATTGGCATGACCACAAACAACCGCATCGTCAACACAGCATAGTTTTCAAGTGCGTTCAATTGTACGCTCCGATTCGACCGTATGTTTATCATTTTCTGGCGTTCTCGCCTCACTATTATTAAGCTGATGACTGTCGCAGTCAACATCGCCATTGCCCATCGTCAACATCATCGCATTGATACTGTATTACGATAGCGATCGATCGATCGAAACGAATGCGAAACATTGCATT
>JANSTV010054083.1:0-13319 GCA_027564135.1 Lestremia cinerea
GTTTTTAGAGCGATTTCAACGCAGTTGCAACACGATTTTAACGCCTTTTTAACGCGTTTTTATCCTCTGGTCGTTTTTAGCGTGTTAAAAACGTTTTCAAAATGCGTTTAAAACTCGTTAAAAATGTGTTGAAAAAAAGACAATTATTTTTGGAAGACCCTGTACGAGTGATAAAGGAGGAGAAGGGAAAAAGAAGGCAGTGGCGGATGGTTGAGCGAAAACGACCAGCAAAACAAAAAACAAAAAAAAAAAAAACGAGAAGAAAAACGAGAAGAAAAACGAGAAAAATCAGCGAAAAGAAAGAAAATGCGAACATAATAAATTCGCTTCGACGAAAAACAAACAGGTTATTATGTTGTTTCATGCAGCACACAGCCACGAAGAGCCCTATTGTACAGTAGCAGCTCATGGAAAACAGAATCGCGAGACGAGAATGCGACTACTGCGCACCCCAACAACACATTGTGCTGAGTTCCCAGCTACTATTTTCCACTCGCTCCTGTTTTCGCCTCCACACACAGCCATACGCTTCTCGGCCAAACAAAAGATTTGTCTGTCGTTTGGAAGGGAAAAAAGCAAAGCAAAAATAGAAGAAAAAAAGAAAAACGAAAAAAAAAAAAAAAACGAAAATCGTATCTTCATTTAGTGCTTGGCATTGTGTTCACTGGAGAACGTAGTTTATTCCACAATTCGCGGTCACGTCAAGTTGCTGCGTTTCGAACAAATATCGAACGAGTACGTTTGTTGAGAGTCGAAGCAAGGAATCGACAAGTTTTTCGTTTCGTTTGGGGTTCGAGTGTGAAAAGTTTACCAAAGAGAAAGGAAAACGGTGCAAAACAGTGACGGGGTAGTTTTTTCCTTGGATTTCTCTCGTTTCGATCAAAGTGATAAACCAACTATTTTCCGTGCTTGATTTCAGTGAATTCGAAATATTTTTGGTTGATTTTTTTTTTCGGAAATTTTTGGAAATTTTTTGGAAATTTTTCGTTCGTTGAATAATATTCAGTTGTTTCGCTACGCGCTTGCTTTAGCAATGGACATTTTCTTTTTGAAAATCTAAACACGAATAAACGCAAACAACATCAGATAAACACAAATCGGATCGGTCAACCGAAGAGTCCACCGTGAAAAGTGGTTGAGGAAGAGTTGAAAGGAAACACACGCGAAAAAAGCAAGCAAGACGAAAACTAGCCGAGACCAACCGAATCGATTCTCAAACCAGAGAAAAGAGCAAGCGAAAAACACAACACTCAAAATAAAACAGGGAAACACACAGAAATTCAATGAACAACAACTGTTTAATAACTCATTCGGAAACATAAAAACAGAGCTGTTTCAAACATGAAACCAAACCATTCAAGCGTATGTGCCTTTCACTCTGTCATTCTATCTCATTGTTTCTGTATTTGATAATCATAAATAGAAGGAATGCCAAATGATAATGATCGCTTACGAGAAATGGACACACACAATTTCATTCATGACTCCTACACAAGCAACGCTCGATTGCTGGCGGACGCGACACCCAATAATCAACTAGAGGCCGATTGCTCCTCGAACAGCGACAAGCTACAAATCACGATGAAGGAGGAATTTATTAAAAAAATCCGTATAAAATAAATGAAATCACATCAATTTGGTCGTCGAAGAGGAAATGACAGTGATTTCCATTCACCTATCTCCCTCTCTGTATCTACCTATCTCTCTCTCACACAAGCGTCTATCACACAGAATTTTTCAACTGAAGATCCATTTAGCAATTTTCTTTTCGTTTTTATTTTCTCTTCTCGTATTCAATCGGATGGTGTATGCTTATGTTGCCTTGTTTGTCATGTTGTATTGATCGTTTTTTTCCTTCATCTATCCAAATTTCATCGAAAATAAAACAAAAGAGCAAGAAGCGGAGGAAAAAATTGAAGAAAATTATGATGTGCTGTCAACTTGATGATAATTTTTCGCTATTGTCCCATCTTGTCTCCCTTCTCATCTATTCCGTTTTTGTTCTTTCGTTGTTGTTTGTAACTTCTTCTTCTTCTTCTTCTTCTTCATCATCATTTTGGTGTTTGTCGATAAAGAAAAACCACATTCATTTTTCATCTTTTCGAATAACAATCACATTCCGAGCCATCCAACGATTCGCCACACACACACATACATCCCATTATCCCATTGTTGTGTTGCTCTAACGGCAAATTCGCTGAGCGATTCGAATTGACGACTAACCAATTTGGATTGTTCAATTCGTGCAACGTTCGCTCATCGAATCACCATCGACTGGGGCATCTCTTCAAAAAAACAACTAGACCATAACAACAACAACAACAACAACAACCACAACGCTAGCAAGATATCACAATATTCCCTGATTGGACTGTCATTTCAGTTGTTTTATAACTTTGCTCTGTCTTGTGTTTACCCTCATTTCATTTCGCAAATGGTTCATGATTTTCGGTTTGTTGTTTATCGTTGAATTGAGTCCTTCTAGATTTGTCTCTATTGACTATTATGCTGTTGCTGTGTTGTGTTGCTCGAAACACGTTTGCTGGTGGTTTGCCTGTCAACGTTGTCTTTCAGACACGAAACGAAACCCATCGACTGACAAAGATACCGGATTCTTATCGAGATGCAATTTTTCGATTCGAAACGAAACTGTCTTTCGATTCGTTTGTTGGAAATGTGTCGAGTGTATTTGTGTCGTGGTTGCATAACGGAATGTATCAGCTGCGGGAACATTCACGAGTCTGTCGACAATGTGACGCTGAGGCAACCATACAACTGGAACGGTTTCAAAGAAACGATAGTCGACTGGCACAGACTCGGTCACGAAAATAGCACACGCAATCCATGGATCGGCATCCGCTGAGTAATTCGTTAATTGGATATGACGGTGGGGGAGGGGCAGCAGTGACTTTTCTTTGTTGGATTGTGTCCACCTCAAGGTCACCAAGGACCATGCGGTGGCAACGGTGAACTTCACGCCAGTCGCCACCTGACCTGTCGATTTTGTGTCGGGTGGAAACAATCAGCAGTTTATTATGAAATTGCTCAGCATTTGGGCACCTTCCCGTCACCGACAACCGATAAAAGCAAATCGTGTATGATAATCACCGATGTTATCATTCGATATCGGCATTCCGTCATATTTATTTTGCCCGCACGAAAAAAAATATATCTAATTTTCTCATTTTCGATGAGGAGCGTGTCGCAGGCGTCTGTCGTATCGGTCGGTTTTGCTCGCGAAGGCGACAATTCAACAAATGAGATAATCTGTTTGGCTAAGCTCGACACGATTTATCGATTCGAGATTCCTTCCAGCCAAATACCAGCGGTATTCCTCCACTCTCTCGGAATAATTCGCTGGTTGTGATGGAAAAATCATCCATCGTCGTTGTTATGGGACCGAAATGGATGGTGTTCGCTTCTTTCTTTTTTTTTGCTCTCGCTGTGACATTGAACGCTTGAAAATTGCGTAATCGGATCAATAAGGTGACTGAATCAAGGGAAATTGAAATGTTACTTAATCAATCATTGCCGATGGCAATCGAACCGTCTGAATGGTATGACGATGGGATGCCAATGGGATGGGTGTGTGGTGGTGACCCAGCTCCGAATCAAACCCTTGTGTTTGAATTCGGTTGGAAAGTCTGTAATAAACCGATATGTTGACATTGATGACCTTTTTTCCAGCAACAATGTCCATACAGTTGAGCATCCATCCCGGCCAAATGGTCGCAACGCCAGCCAAAACGGAAATAATTTGGTATTTTTCGTCTCTTTTTAATTTCAAAAAACGACACGATTATTCGTTTTGAAAGAAGCGTTTTTCAATCGAATCATCATTCGCTTATGCAATACGATTCGAACGTCCTTTTCAAGTCGTCCGCCTTCGGAGGAAAGGACACCGAAATGTCAAAGTTTCAAAATTTCTTTTTTAACCCGTTTTTCTTTCTTTTTCGTTCTTTCGAAAACTCGCAAACGACATTTTCATGGAAATCCTCACCGCACCGCAATAACGGAGATGATCCATCCTTCATGGAAATCAATTGGAAAAGTTGCCTCCTTTTCTGCAGCGAGCAAATGGAGCTGTGGAAGTTTTGCCAAGAAGGAAATCAATTTACCGTTTTCCGAACGATGCCAAGGGCTGGGCACGATTCGCAATGCATTTCGCTGACCGGCTTACGTGTGTCGTACGGGTGGATTTAAACGGAGGAAATTCGTTGAGGACGAAAAAATATGGAAAATAAAAACGGTGGAGAAGAGAAAAAAAGCAAACGAATTGAAAAAGTTCACCACATCGAGGCAAACTAGAACTAAAAATAGGCACCGATCGTTATTGCGACGCCAATGGGCTCGTTGAGTGCTGAAGCACCTTTGCAGTTGTGTTTTGCGCCCGGTCTAACAATTGACGGTAATCACAATAACTTTGATTATTGCTCATTCATGGCTGCGGAGCTCGACCTCAACGGCAATTATATCCAACGTCATGCCATTGATTTTCCTCTATTGTTGTTGTTGTTGTTGTTGTGGACAACCGATTTCAATCAACTCAAAGCGATTCTGAAGTGAATTGTATCGGTTTGAACGTTCAAATGCCAAAAGCGATATTGGCCGAAAAAAAAAAATCCACCATGAAGGTTGAATAATACAATCGCGTGCTTCATTCCGTTGGAAACGGTCGCCTCGATCGTCGTCATGGCTAATGGGAAACGATTGGCGGAGAGGGCGAGAAGAAGAGAATAAAGCTCCATTAAATCGTTCTATTGATTTCATCGGTGGCCTCCCACACACACACGCGCGCGCGTTTCCCTCAAGCACCGGTCCATGTTAATGCCAAATCAATGGCACCCAACCAAACACACATCAAATGAGACAGATCTTGTCTATTATCTTCTTATCATCTTAGCGGTAATTTGAGCACCTTTCATTCGGAAATGCTTTCACAATTCGATCCGAAACTGACACAGAGCCGGAGGGTTCGAATGCTTTATGTTTTGTTTGTGTCACTATTGACATCCACTTGGGCCATTTTCTTCATCAGTGATTCACGCCCACATTGACCCCACTTCATGTCATACACGTGTGACATTTTGATAATTGTCTGGCAATTGGTCGGCATACCGAGAATCAAAGGACCGAAAGCTCATCCGGTATTTCGTGCGAGTGTTTGGAAAACACTCAAACAATTTCGTTGAGAAAACAATCGTCTTTATGTTGGGCGCGCCCCCCGTCCCCATCTCCCCGCCAGTCGACTTGCTTTGTGTGGAAACACTGACGCATTCATTACCACCACTGACCGGCATCAAGCCATTTCCATTTTGACATTCATTCGAAATACAAACATCGTTTTCAAAGCAAACCATTCGTAATTGATAATAAAACGAAGTAAACGTTGGCAAATGCTTCGATGAAAAGGACCGTTGTTGACCAAACGCATCAGTTCGTGGACGGAGGACGAGGGTTGAATCATCAAATTGGTCGACGATAACGCGTTATTGCACGTTCTACACAATTGACATTACGAATCTGTTTGCTTTCGTTTTTTTCGAGGGGAAGGGGAGGGGGGGATTGTTTTCTCTTTTGTTTGTTGTTGTTGTTTCTGATTGTTCCGTTTTGTTTGCTTTTAATTTTCCAAAGATAAATACGGACGGTGAATGTTCTCACGAGGTCCACGCACCATCCACGAACCCCGGTTTTCCCGACGATTGCCACCCCCGAGGCAAATCCCAGTCGACGAAACGATTTACATGACCAAAACGCAGACACATCAATCCATCAAAGGTTCAACGCAACTTGGCTTTGGCAAGCGATATTTTTTCGAAAGAAGAAAAAACAAAAAAAATTTGAATAAACATTCATGCAAATGAAGCATCACACCAGCGTTGACCACACTGGTGTCTGTCTGAGCGAACGCACCGACACCATAAATCGTCGCTTGGCTCTTCAGAGTACATGTTTCCGAATGAGGGAAAAAAGCTCGTTTCGCCGCTTGTTGCGAATAACAAGCTGAGACATTGCCCATCTGTTTTACGATGTTTATGAACATTGCCAAGGGCAGCTCCGTCAACAGCAACACCAAAAACGACAACAACAAGCGATTTTCTTTCATAATTTGTCCCTTCTGGTTGAGATTCATCGATGTGCGACCAGAGTTGCTGTCATCCATTGACTATCGGTCTCGTTTCCCGAGAACGCATCGGTCTCTCTCTCTCAGCAGCGTGTTTGGTCGTGTTTGAGCCGCACACATTTGTCAAAATCGGAAAGCGAATCGCGCGCAAAACGTCAATATGAATGTTATGCAGAGTGAGTCGTTGTGGTTAATGGATCGTCTACAGCGCCAGTAACGATTGTCTGTGTAGATGTGACAGCACAACCACCAAGCAACGTTTGAATGTCATTTGGCGAAATGAAGGAGGAAAGCGAAGCATATCTAAGTGGAAGTTAATCGAAACAAACAATGCCCACCAATTCCTGAGTTGTGGTCTTGCGGCTCGACATTGTGTTCCAACACAGTTTGATAGGCTGCCGAGCAGAGTGTTGTCATTCGATTGCGCATACAATTCTTCACCTTCACTCGACCGAAATTTTGATAAGACCAAATTGCACGCGCTCTCGACCGAAAATCAATCATAATCAAACGAGTTTTGGATGTTTTTCTCGCCCGGTTCAGTTGTGTGCGTCGCGTCATGAACGATACATCGCGACAGCAGCAGCCACAGCAGTGATTTCTCGCTCACACTCTGCTCGTCTCTCTCTCTCTCTCTTACTGTGTGCGGTGTGCTCCGAAAGCATTCATTGTCAATTGTCGAATGGTCGGTTCCAATCGAACAAACAAATTACCGACAATTATTTCATCAAAATTGCCCGTCTGACAGTCGCATCATTGTGATGGGGGGGGACCACAATCAATTAGCACCGATTGTACGGTGATTTACATTTCGGCCCCGAATTGTGAATCGAATCCATCCACTTTGATGGATTCTCGCACTCTGACGGCCGCAATGCATGACGGCCACAAAACGAAGAAAACGATAACCATATTGATTGTCATTGTCAGGTCATTTCTTGTGCGTTGTCGGTTCTCTTCACAGCCGGTCCAATCACAATTCCAACGGATAAATCACTTTCGTCCTACAAGACACCAAATAAACCGATATCGAAATCATTACGAGAATCAGACCGACGGATTCGCCCCGACGAAATCGTCCAACAGTTTCATTTTGCGTTAAATTGAGTTTGTGCTTATTTTCGTTTTCGCAAATGTTTTGTGTCGATTCGGTGATTCATTTATCTTGTTTTTGCAACAGCGTTTTGTTTTCTTAGTCATTCCATCCGTTTGTTTCTCAAATCGACTATCGACATTTTCCAGACAGAAAGAATACCATATTTCGATTTAGTGCTGAGTCAATCCGACGTTTTGACAGCCGACCATTTGCAACAAGTGACTGGGGTTTCGCTAACCAAACACGCGATTGTTAATCGCCGAAGAGGCGAAAAACGAAAAACGCAACGCATCGGAAAGAAGCCAAAAGGAGCGACGAAACAACGTTGAATCATAAATCCGCATTGATATTTATTCAATTAAAAGTTTGATTCACGAACGAAACGAAACAAAACACCATCGCCACACAACGAACACCGGTTAGCGAATCGAACAGAGAGAGAGTGCAACACTGTTTTATCGCGCGGAGGCTAAAACGAAAGAAAAACGAACCATATCGAAATCGACAAACCCATTTGTCACAAGTGGAAGACCATCAGTGAGACGATTCGCGTCAAACGTCAATCAATTCGGAGTCGCGAGAGATTCTTTGCCGGCTGATTTTCAAATATATCGAATTGAATCGACCATCCAAGCCCACACACGCACACAAGAGAATCGCCCAAAATATTTTTCAATAATTGACATAGAAAGAAAGAAAGATAAAAATGGCCGAAGCGAATTATCAGGAAGATGAGAATGTTGTACAAAAATCAGATTATTCATACAGGTGATTGAATCCATAATAATGAACCATTTTCTAGCCCAAAATGAGAAAGAGCATTTCTTCAAACAGTTTTTTGTTTTGTTTGGTTTTTCTTTTTGGATTTTGGTTTTTTTTTTGTTTTAGTTTTCACTTTTGGGTTTCCTTCGTTTCGAGTTGAGTTGCGGTTTTTTTTTATTTAATTCATTTTTCAATTAATTTTTTATTTTTTTTTAATTGGCTTAAAAACAATTGTAGTCAAAACAAATGTGTTCGATGCTGAACATTTCAACAACAAAAAAAAAAAAATTTTAAGAAATTTAGAAAAAAAATTTAAGAAATTATTTCGAGCAAATTTCGATATCGGAACCGAATTGCAAGCGATTTTCTTTTGTTCTGAATTCGTACTAAAGAAAACAACAAAATACCGAAAATAAAATTCATCAAATTTAACAGAAATTTGGAAAAAAAATTTAAGGAAATTTGAAAACCCAAAACCCAATTGGAAACTCTTGAAACCAAAAACGCTAAAACCATTTCTAATGGAGGCATTTTGAAGGAAACAAAATTTCATAAAAGCAATTGCTCAATTCTTAGCCCACGAGTTTGATGCCAAGCAAAGCGCAGATTTTGTTCTTTATTCCGTAATGAAATTCAAATGCACTTGTTCTGTTTGTTCTAAAATTTCGTTTTGTAACTCTTTCTTTTCCGACTAAGTTTCTTTCGATAACTTCCTGTGATTGTGTGTGTTTGTCTATCAGTGTGTGTGTGTGTGTATCTGTGTGAACGTTTTATTTCTGTGTGATGGAAAGTGCGGTGCGAAACTTCGCCTCAACGAATTCAGCCGGAGACTCGCTGGTCCAACGCTACCAATTAGATCGACTTGTAAATAAGCCTCTTAGCGAGGAAACGGCTGAAAAGTCGATGGTGGTTTCCACTCTCATCTCGTCGACCTTCCAAAGCGGTTTTCGGTCATTGAGATTTTGTCCCAAGGCATTTTTCGGCGAAAAAATCATCCCAACTCAGCTGGATGTGTTGAGGGCGAAAACCTTGTCAAGTCTATCCGCTTCGACCAGCAACGACAATAGCAAACGAAAAAAAAACCACAACAACGAAAATTGTGTGTGTGTTTTTCTCCTCAAAAGTTTTCATCTGAAAAAATCGCCCGTCATTCGAGTGAATAAAATGGCATTTCGTGAAGAAGAGAAAAAAGCCCACCAGGAAATCATATTATCATTATCATTCTCATTGAGGATTGACGGTGTGTTATTGTCATGCTGTTTCATGTCCATGTTCATATTCATGCTCCGACTGTTCCAATCACATCCGACTGAATGCTGTTCATTCCGTAGCTTATGGCTGTTATT
Organism: Lestremia cinerea; assembly: GCA_027564135.1. Classification (NCBI taxonomy): domain Eukaryota; kingdom Metazoa; phylum Arthropoda; class Insecta; order Diptera; family Cecidomyiidae; genus Lestremia; species Lestremia cinerea. The sequence goes on from JANSTV010054083.1 coordinate 9,329, forward strand.
CTTGTCATTTGAATTGGTTTTATGCTTCCATTGAATGTGTGCGACACGGAGATTCCATTTTGTTGCCATTTTTTTTTGCCATCGTTCAATTTGTGTGACAACACAGCACGCGTCTTGAGCCCATTCATTGGATTTTCACCTGTTTTTCCATTCGATGGAATTGATTTTTTTCTTTCTGACAGTTCACAATGCTTTGCCTTGACTCGTTGCATTGTTCAAGCCAACTGTCAAACATGCGGGTCATTCAGTTGATTGTTGTCATCTGGTCGCGAAATATGAATGAAATTCCATTAATTCAGTTTCTTATCATTTGCATGCGGTTTGGTCGAACTGATTAGATTGGCTTAGGTGGTTTATCGAGCACTATTGGATTGTGTACACACAGACAGAGCCCATGAGTCAATCAATCAAGCCCGAAGAGCAATTATCCTGCACGGTTCACCATTCCGCTTTGTTCATTGACATTTGTTTTTGGTTGGTTTTCTTTTGGCTCGCCCTCGTCCTCGCCTTGATTATGGCTTTGTGTTCGAGTTAAATGTCGTCTGCATCTTAAATCAACAAACCATTTTGTAGTCTCTTGCCGTCGCACCCACCACCCACCACCCACACCTTACACCTAATACTAAGTTGACCATTGCTATCAAAGGCGAGTCTCATTGACATTTTCTCGATATTCTTTTGCTTTCTACTTGATTCCACAACAGAACTGCCTTACCGGCGCCGATGTTCTCACACAATGACTTTAGCATTTGGTCTGTGTTGAAAAATTGTATTGGAAAAGAGCTGAGCAAAATCACGATGCCAGTGATATTCAATGAACCGTTGAGCTTCCTTCAACGGATGACCGAGTATATGGAATATGCGAAATTGTTGCGTGTCGCCTCGGAACAGGATGATCCAATTGAGCGGATGAAATACGTTGCTGGGTTTGCTGTATCGGCTTTGGCATCGAACTGGGAACGCTTAGGCAAGCCATTCAATCCGCTGTTGGGGGAGACTTATGAGTATCAACATCCGGAATTCCGTATTGTTTGCGAACAGGTGAGTTTTGTTCGAAGGGGGAGGAGGGGCTGGAGGAACTGAGAGCAGATTTCTGAATGGTTGGTGTCTTTCCAGGTGTCACATCATCCACCAGTGTCCGCCTTCCATGCTGATTCACCGAATTTCGTTTTTCACGGTTCCATTCACCCCAAACTCAAGTTTTGGGGCAAAAGTGTGGAGATTCAACCCAAAGGAATTGTCACCGTGTTCTTGCCCAAGTAAATTTCGAACTTTTCCCATCGGCCTGAACATTCACTCAAACCGATTTTCTCTCCCTTCCGCAGATGGAATGAGGCGTACACCTGGTCGAATGTCAACTGCTGCGTTCACAACATAATCGTCGGTAAATTGTGGATGGAACAATACGGTACAATGGAGGTTGTAAATAACTCGACCGGATTACGGGCTGTGTTGACTTTTAAGCCAGCCGGTTGGGCATCCAAAGACTTGCATCGCGTTGAAGGTTACATCAGCGACAAGAAGTGAGTAACTAGACCCCAAACCGGTCTGTGTGGAGACAATCGAATGTTAATGAATCGATGAATCTCTTCCAGCAAAAAGAAACTGCATTTCTTGTACGGTAAATGGACCGAATTCATCAAATGCACCGACTATTCCAACTACGAGGAATACATCAAGGAGAATTCGCATAAGTTCAAGCGTGATGAGAAGAGCAAAAGTCCAAATGAGTCACCGGCTCATACGCCGCGAAAGGTTCTCTCCAAGTTGAATAGCTTGAAAATGAGCTCCTTCCGCAGTTTGTCAATACAGGAACCGGATGAAACGCCAGCTGAAACAGCTGAGGGTGACATTCCAAAATGTGATTCAACGTATTCGATTGACATTCCGCATTCGGTGACCATTTGGGAGGCCGATCCACGACCACCAAACACCTCTGAGGTAAGTCTGATGAACGATCCACTCTTTGGGCACCGATTCCACCAACCAACTCATTCCATTTTCCAGTACTATCAATTCACGCTGTTTGCGATGTCTTTGAACGAAATGCCGCCGGATTTGAAGGAATCCAAGAAATTATGTCCAACAGACTCGCGCCTTCGGCCGGATATTCGTAAACTGGAGCATGGCGACATCGATGGTGCTTCTGAGGAGAAAACTCGATTGGAGGAGAAACAACGAGATTCCCGAAAGAGCTTGAAAGCGAAGAAGGAAGAGTGGAAGCCAAGGTAATTGGAATCAAACTGCTCTTCTCACTGTTCCCAACGACTAATTCTGATGACAAATACTTGCAGATGGTTCCAATCAGGCGTGAATACGCACACAAAACAAGATGATTGGATCTTCAACGGGGACTATTGGGAACGAAACTATAGCAATGAAGTCGACATTTTTTAAGCATCTCACTCGTTGGCTGATGGCTGATGGAATTGCCTATTTTTTCTCTTCATTTTTTTCCTTCTGTTCCTGAACAAATTGCAATCAAGGCGATTGCATGCTAAATTATTTAACGAAACATTTTCATCAAAAAGAAAAGAAAACAAAAAAAAAAAACTAAAAATTTTAGTAAAATATTTTTCCAAAACCAAACACAAAGCCAGAACAAAATCAAGAACAGTTTCAACTCGCTGAAAACATTCGACAATTCGAGTAAATTAGTATATTTTTTGAAAAGAAAAGGAGGAAAGAAATTCGATTGAATGAAGAAGAAGAAGAAGAAGAAGAAGAAGAAGAAGAAGAAGAAGGAAAAGAAGAAGAAGAAGAAGAAGAAGAAAAAGAGAAAGAAGAAGAAGAAGGAGAGTGAATCGAATCAAACTCAATCTTCTGGGTGTGAATATTCGCTTGAAGACACATTTAACTCAACGCCTTTCGCATTGCTCATCCAGCAATCAGCCATCAACTCGGCAGCAAATTGTTCTATCATTCCACCCACAAGCCACTTTCAAATTGCTTGATTGAACTGCAGATAGTTTTCGGCATGCCGACATATGAAGGGTTTGATGTCGCTTCCGTCGTTGAAGCGTAGATTTTTGATGAACCCACCGAGGAATCATTTCCACAAGGAGAAGAAGAGCTCCCAACCCCAGAGACAACAAAGTAGCTCACCCACAATTCATGGTTGTATTTGACTCAAAGAGATTGCGTTGAAGAAGCCCCCCGTCAGAGGGACATTATACACCACTGGGGGAGTTGGGGAACACCAAACCATTTTCATGTCATCAAATCCGATGCTTTTCGTGTAATTCCGCCGGGGCGAGCAAGAGAAAGCGCATCGAAAACTTTTGAAACCAAATGCAATAAACACATCTCCCACACAAAACAAAAAAACTACGTAATTTGTCTGTTTTAACAAATCACATTCACAGCACAGGAGTCAAATCGAGAGTTGAGCACCAAAAACTGAGCAAATTTTAAAGAATTTTTACAAAGCAAACAATGCCTCCGCGGGACAAATCTCCGGCTGGGGTGTCATTCATCGACGATTCAACTGAATCGAACGTTCGGTTCACCGTTTTACCATCGATGATGTCACCCTCTCCACGAATCCATTCTCTGGAGACCCACTACCAATAAGCAATATATAAATTGGCATGATTCATGTCATGATGATTTATTATGAAAATATATATTGAACTCAATGAATAACATAGAATATTTGTGATGTGCCAAAAATCAAGTGTGTGCTTTGCACAGTTTCGAGGAGTCAGCGCTTTCAGCAAGTAAACAGAACATCCATCAATGCATTGCTTCAAAATTCACTCCCAAATTTAGGGGAATCGTTTGCAATTTCTAAAAAAAGATAAAAAAAAAATGCTGTCAATCAATCAATTAGACACGGGAAAATCTTGATGAATGGCCCAACAAAACCGATACAATAAAACCAAAACAAAAAAATATGGAAAATAATAAAACGAAAAGAAAATGAACATTGTATGGCATTAGGCACAATTAGAGACACTTTGGGACAATATTATTAGAGAATTAGCAGTTG
>JANSTV010054094.1:0-13318 GCA_027564135.1 Lestremia cinerea
AAACTCAAATCAAAAATTCATCGTTTTCAATGTGAGCATTGATATTGTTTGGTTCATTGTCGCGCGCGCTATTTTTTATTTTTATTTTTTTTTCTCGTTTCAATTGTTTCTTTCACTGGCAACTCAGACTCGCACTCAATCGTTTGTATCAACAATTTTTCTCAAATATTTCTCTTCTTCTTCTTCTTCTTTTTATTTTTCTTGGCTTCGCCGCCGCGATTCGTCGTTTAACGTCGTTAAAACAATGCACACTGATTTATTTCATTCAAATTCAAATTATTATTTTACACCCGACAACGAACTCACAGTTGGATCAGCAATCATGCGAACGAACGTGCGGTGAAATTATCTCATCAATTTGTGATTCATTTGAGTTTTTATCATCATTTCTTCAGCTCGTCAATTACCGAATGCAATCAAAACGATTCGATCGGAACGGCTGATGTGTTTGGCGAAAAAAAGTTACGAGGCAAAGCAAGAGAGCAGAAAAACAATTGAGGAAACTCTGTCATTTTCAAATTTGAATTATTTGAACCATCGGTTGGGCCGTGCACGATGCATGGTGCGACCCATGCTTTATTTATTTTCAATTGCCTCAAGTGCAGAGACTCATCAAACTCCAATTAGTCGCAACATTTCATTGTCAAACAGTAAGTTTTCAATTTCTTTTTAGCGGTAGGAAATGAAAATGTTTTCTTCCTCGGAAAAACTCGCAAAAAATCTTGTCCAATAACTTGTCTAAGCGACAACCATCTGAATCGTCCGGCAGCACCGAATTTATTATTTGACGAAAATTCTCCAACGATTGCTTCTTTTTTTGGCGTAAACGCGGAAAAAATTCAATTCAAAAATTGAACCGAACTCAACTGAACGGAGAAATGGTGAATGTTACAAACCGATTTTTCAAATTCAATAGAGCATTACAACCGACCGAACCGAGCTCGTTTGTATCCCATCAAGAACTGGGAAAACCAGAGAATAGAAAATCAAGCTCGAGCGCTTTACTACACTAAAAATTTAATGAGAGTAATATTGCATTGTGTACAATCCAGTCAGTAGGCGATGGTCGGTATCGCACACGAATCGTCGATGGCTTTTTGCAGTGTACGATTGTGTGTATTACTGTGCTCCGTTGGTCGGTTATGCTTTGCTTTGGTTTGCTGTTCTGTTCTGTTCTGTGCTCTGCTCTGCTGTGCCGTGCTCGGTTCGGCTCGGATTGCTGTGTGTACGCCGTGTACTGTATGTGTTGTGCGATACAGCGCTTAGCGAATTTTAGACACACAAACACTCTCCAACTCAAACCATCTCTATGTGATTCGATGCGACTGCCGTATCTACACTGCGATACGAGCGAGAAACAACCTAGAATTTTTGCGCTGTGCGGTTTTCGTATCGTCTATTTCTTTCGTTATTTTGTTTTTTATCACTCAGCCAACAGCAGCAGAAACAGCATATAACGCGTGCTATCACACCGAGAACTTTTGTGTGCAATTCACAATATGAACAGAAAAGCAGAAGAAATGATAATAATAATAACAAGAGAGAATACACGCGGAGAGCGTTTTTGAGTGGAGAGAACGGTCTCGGCTGTGCGAGAGAGTGAAATTAAGAGGGAGAGGAATGCATGAGAGCTGATAAGCGTAAAGTTGGCTGAGCGTAAAGCGGCAGAGAGTGATAATGCTGTGCTGCGATGACGGAGAGTCGAACAGATCGCGGAGAGAGTGCTGCGAGTGAGAGTGTATCGAGGAAAATACAGTAAAATATTCGTTCAGCAACGTTAGTAGCGCATCAAACGCACGACGAGTATGAGGTGGAAATTCGGTACATTCGTATTGATGCGAATGACTGAACCGCATTCTGAATAAAATATTCGGATTTTATGAAAAGTCGAAGGAGAAGCAACAGCGGCCGCAACGCCAACTATGGCAGGCAATATCCAACACATCCACCCGCACCGCAACATCAAAATATCGCACAATATTCGGAATATCAAGCCTTGGAGGGGAGTCGCAGAGTTGCAGAGGTTGTTCTTTGTACGCTCTCGGTCTTGGTCGATGCGGAAAATATTTCTGTGAATTGTAAGTTCAACGGAAACTCACTGGCATTTGTCCTGCACCGATGCCTTAACTATTCGGAATGGCAAAGCTGCCGATGATATCTCATGATATTTCAGCGTCTAGTGTGGAGGCTGGAATAAAAACGACTATAGCATTCACCATCGTCTGTTCAGTCATAGTCAATAGCAGAGTTTTTTTTGTAATGTCGGCTGTTTGGCATTTTCCGTATTTTATATTTGATTTGGTATGTTGGTGTGTGCGAGAGCGAATGTGTGTATGCCTCGTGTTTTTATTTTTTTTTTTGCTTCTACCATTTTTCTTTGCCATCTTGCCTCGTGCAAATGGGATATGCCAGGCTGAAAATGAAAATACTACAATACGCTGAAGGGAAGCCTTTAGTTTTTTTCTCATTCACCGCGCATTCAAACATCCAACGGCATCATGGTCGTCATTTTCTTCTTGTCATTTGTTTCTTATCATTCGTTGTTCGAGTGTTATAGTTTGTCGTTGTTCGCTCTTCTGCCGTCGACTAGAAATGCTCCAAATGAATTCCGTTGTTTTATATTTTTATCATCCCGAACACACACTGACACACACACGTACACACACGCACGAAGAGACTCGCATTCAGTCCGTCACTCTACCGTTTGCACCAAACCACGTCAATGTACAAGTACCGTTCAATCTCGGCTAGAGGTTTTTATTGATATGAATATCAAAAGTTTATATTATTTTGAAGCTTTTTTTCGTCGTTTTCTTTTCTTGACGGCGGCCCATTTCTCTCATGTTGCTCCTCCATTGCGACGTTTTTATTTTTTTTTTTATAGTTTTTGTCGTTTATTCGTTTGTTAACTTTTTTTTGTCGAAGCGCTTGTCGGTGCATTATTGTTTTCATTTTCTTTTTTCGGCTCATTCGGCTACGCCGCTTGTATATAAATTTTTTCGCTCTCCTCATTGACACAATGGAACCATACGTATTACATTGAGCATTCAGGAAACCACACACAAAAACACACACACACACACATAAACACACACACACACATAAACCCACACATACACACGCATACAAACAGACACAGAGAAACCCACCCGCAAAATGTAAGACCCGAACGATGGAAATGAAATAAAAATAGGTTAAATGTTTATACTTTGTGTGATACTGGAATTTATAGAAGAACACTTACAGTTTTATTTTCAATTTAAATTTTCTGGCGTTTTTTCCTTTTTTCGTTGCTTCTTGGCCGTTGTATATGCGCGCAACGAAAATATCAGCGACACTACACAACTATGAACACCGCATAATATATTCCATTGGTTTTTGTCAGTGGCTTTATGTCCCGTAGACTTTGTTTCATTAGTCGTTAGCTGTTCATCACCATTTCTTTTTGTTTCTCTTCATTTTCTTCTTCATTTGCTGCTCTGATTCGTTTTTTTCGTTTTTTTCGCTTTTGGTTTTATCTATCGTGTTGTCATTGTCATCATGATCAGATAAATTTAAACATTTCGGCTCTTCACTGTGTATTTTTAATAATTTCTTTTTCGTCCTGCATTCGCTTAAATACTTCAATAAAATATATAAAATGAGAGATGGCAAACTCAAATGAAGGCGAGCCGACGACAATGTTGTCAATGGGAGGACAAGAAAATAAGAAGAACAAAAAGAAACGAACCAACGAGTCAAATGACGAGAGGACGGCGACGACAACGAAGGAGAAAAAAATAATAATCAAAAAATGAACACACCACAGCAAACCTCCCAGTCTCTCAGCCTCTGAACATCCCAGTTTTCAAGCGTGCAGTCGTCTACAACGATTTGAGATCAAGAATTATAAAGCTCATTCTCGTGCACACGAACAGATACAGCGATGACACCACCATCACCACTACCACCACTTTCACCACATCACCATCACCACCACTGCCATTGCAGAGGAGAAAATGATTTTCAAGTATTATTTTCGGCTATTTCGGCTGGCTTGCGTTTCTTTCAAAGTGAGTTATTTACATAATTTTCGTATTGTACCCATGTCATGCCGTAGTGAAATCATGATAATGATAATAATTCAAATATAAAATGAAGGCTTGAAGAAATGATTTTTTTATTTTCTGTTTTTGTTTTTGGTGGCTGCTATTTTGCATTTTTCTTTTTTCTTTTTTTCTTGGTTGAGGAAAATAACGGAAAATGACACACAGAAAAAACGTACAGCAGCAGTGGCGAGAAAGTGAGAGGCGACAAACAGCATCCAGCATCTCAACAACAGATTCCGCAAGAGAGGTAAGAGGACGAAAACGGCAAACGGAAAGAACGGAATGGTTCGGGCAAAAATAATTTCAAAACAACGAAAATTGTGCCATGGCGTATAGCGCGGAAACAAACAATTGACTGAGAAAATTTCAAAATGAAAAAGCATCGTGTTTTGCGCGTGTATCAGCAAACGGTACAATTGAATTCAAGATATTGTTTACGTGAAGTTATTTCAAATCTAATAGCAATTTAGACGAAACGACACGACGACTATTTGCGCATCATATAATCACATAATAATGTCATAATGGCTAAAACACAGCAAAGCCAGCAGCAACAGCATCAGCTAAAGCAGAAGCAAAAGCAAAGGCAACACCAGCAACAAACAATACATGCAACCTCGATGTGACCATGATATAGGCGACGGGCAAGGTTTTTTTCTTTGCTCATTAGACGACCGTGCATACTTGGAATTGTTTGAATTTATTTTGCCATATCAACGATATCGCCCTTGCCACCAGTCAATAGTCATCCAGTCAGTCACTCATTCAGCCAGCAAGGCAGTTAGCGTACGCCACACTGTCACTACCACGGACACATCCAATGCGGTTATGTGTTGTTTAATTAACGGAGTTTTCCAGCGTTGAATCATGCATCTCGATTCGGTTGTCCTTGTCGCCCACACACTGTGGCACTTAGTTTCTTCTTTTTCCATTGTCCATTTCGAAGGCTACATGTTTGATGTTCGAATAATTTAATAACACCCATTGATGTTATGCTTGAAGAGCATAGAGCTGCCATAATTTACAATCAACTTTTAATGAAAATACTTGATAAAGAAGTAATCGAATCAAGTGCGATAACATGAATGGAATTTTCATGCGTTATATTTGCTCCAATGGCATTGATGCGGCTACGATGCGGTTGGTCCATTGTCTTTGAACGGATGGCTTGTGTGGTTCTTGTGGCACAAGTGTGTCCATGAATGATGTCTTCAAATATCGTTTATGTCCATCAACGTGACAGGGATGGAGGACAGTTATATCGCGTGTATGTGTGTGTTGTTATCAATTTTTCAACCGAAAAACTACTCTCAACTTTCCAAATGGTAATGATGCTGATGAGGCCACAATGGATGTGGGGGGCCAGGTGGATCAATCGACGGTTGACAGTCAACTGCAGCGACATAGTCCTCCTGAACTGCTGCAATCACACCGAAATATGCCGGAATGCCAACGTCTGATCGCAAAAGCCAAAAGCTCAAACAAAATTCATTTCAAACCACAAAATCTGCCAACTTGCAAAAATTCCAGTAAAATCCACATTCAACTATGTTTCTCTTTGAAAGAAACTTCCTATTGGCATCAACTTATCCCAGTGCTCTTTAAGTTCTGTCACAGATTTTTTTTTCCTTTCTCTTGCCTCCTCGCACTCTGTTTACATTTCACTTGCTGTGACTGCGCGCTATCTGTTCTGCATTTAAGAATGTAGTTCTTATTTTACTGTTAGTTCTCATCTTAAGATTTTTTTCTTCTTTTTTTCTTTTCCTTTTTCTTTCTCTTCTGCCTCTTCCTGTGTGTTGCTTAGCTTCAGCTGCGCTGTGCTGAGCTTTTTCCTGATTTTCTTATTTCGTTCCGCTTCGTTCATTGTTGTTGCTTCGTTTCTGTTTCTGTTTCTTTTATCTCGTCACACAAGAATAATACGCAAACAGTGAAAACACTTTTACAATGGGATTGCATTATTTATGATGTGAGTCTATTTTGTAAGCCATCATTTTCAATGACGAAATTTTCTTCTTGTGTGTGTGTGTGTGTTTTCGTTTGTTGTCTCTCTTTTATTTGCCATTGTGTTAGTGTCTTGCCAAGCATACTGTTTTGTGTGTGTGTGTGTCTGTGTGTATGTGGCGGTGAGTAGCTGTCGGTGTCTTCAGACAAATTTGTCTGCAGAACGTCGGTTATGTCAATTTACTTTTTTGCATCAAAACAACAGCAACAACAACAGCAAAACCCGAGGTTTTTGTGCAAATTCATTCATGCCACGATAAACATTGACATGATTGAGGATGGAACAGTCGCCCAAGACGACGAACAAGATGGAAATGAAGATGATGAGGATGATATGATGCAAACATAGCCCAAAAAAATGCATAAAAAATTAAAATCTCATAAATAGTTGACAAAAATCCACTGAACATGCATGAGGACACGTCGGCCATGCGACAATGATTCAGTCAACGTTGAGATGTGCTGATGCTGATGGCATAAACGATCCATTTGCCCGCCGTAAAGGCGAGTCAAAGATCTCTTCGGAGCATCTTTTTCACTTTTGGTGTTTGCTTCTCAGTTCATGATTCATGCCATATGAAATTGCAAAGCGGTCGAATGCCATTAGGTATTCCATTGTCGTATTGCCGTAACGCTGAAATGCAAAAGTGTATCGTTCTCTTATGCGGAATTGAGGTAGCAGATAAAACCACCACCATCACCAACAACAACAAGAACCCACTTGAAACAGCAACATATATTTATGTAACGATCAACTTATCCATTTTCCTGGCGGAGCAGGGCACCGAAAATCGGCAAACTAATGCAAAAACGTCACCAAGAAACGTTCACAACTCAGATGAGTTATGTCAAAAACGATGAAGCCGAAAACCTGCCAAGACAAATACAGTGGTTAGTCACTCTATGTGAATTTATATTTCCTTTGACCGTAGCTGCTTTAAATGATTTTCCAGAAAGTTTTATCGAATTTTGCGCTCATCTGATGGTGATGTCGCCGCCACCGTTCTCGCCAACCGCCAACCGGTTTGGCATCAATAATCGATGGAAATGACACATTTTTTCGAATTTGGAACGCTTCTCGCGAACATTCGGTCTCTTATCGAAGCGCCCTAGCGAAATTGATGAAAAATTCAAAGCATCATCATTGCCGCCATCCTGACACCATCCCATTCCGCGAGTCGCACCACCAGACAAACCACCACCACCCCCACCACCGTCACAGCTATTGCGTTTTTGCGATTCGGTTCGACACAAAACTATTAATTGTAAAGTGGATTCCCAACGACTGGAACTCCTCCAAAAAAATCACGCCATTGTTAATGGCATCTGTGGCACACAAAATTTTGATTCATGGATTATGAATGATTAAAAAGGCGGGCAAAGATTATCAATCTTAATTTGATTTCTGGCGAAAGTTCTGTCATCGCAATGGACCCATTTTCATTCTTTCATCCCTGTGCGTCTCTTTCGCGTGTTTTTTTTCTTCCTCCTCTCTTGCTCTTGCTATTCCCCGCACACGAGAATCCATCTATGTTGCTCGGCTCCCGTTCAGCTCTCGAATGAAAATAATGCCAGTTAATTAACCTACGATAAATCAATTTATCAATTTTCATGAAATGTTCTTTGGACAGACCACAGTAATAATGCATCATTGAATAGCAAAAATAATAGCACCATCACCGTCAACGCCATCACCATCGTCATCGCCATCGTCATCACGATGATGATCATCATCGTTGGAAATGATTGTCGGTTATTGTCATCAGTGAGGACAGTCTCGCATCGTCACAACGACGCAATTTCCAATAATCACTTTAAATCAAGTCAGATTTATTTGTCGTTATCGAATTATCCGGGAACGAATATTGAAGCATAGTTTTCTCGAGGGTAATTGAATGGATAAGGGTGTATGCACAACGATAATGTCTTGGGCTTGGAGTGAATCCAGTGATGGCAATACGCAGACACTCGTTCAAATGTCGACTGGGAATGTTTCGAGTGCTAATGGGGTCGCTTCAAGCCCAATTCAATGGTAGGCCATAAATCACATCCGAAAATCAGTTGTTAAAGCTTACTGTTTTGTCCAAGCGCAACCACACACACACGAATTGAGACAGAGAGCGAGAGAGAGATAGAGAGAGCGAGAGAGAGCGAGAGAGAGAGGGAGAGAGAGATAACTTCCCAATTTAATGTCATCAACATCCATCCCGCGCAGCGTTTCGACCGGCAAACGAATTTCCATTATCTTCGCTAAGCTGAAACAGGAGCCACAATGCAAAGCTGGCGTTCGCCAATGAATTGTGTGTGCGCAATGGACTGTGAAATGACATCAACTCCAATCGAGCAATTCAATGTCGTTTTTCCCAAAAAGTTGATGCGGTCCACTTGCACACGAGATGATGATTCGATTTCTTTCGATGCATAGCGAAATGCAATAGTCTGCAGCTTTGACTTGAATGAAAATGATAAACACAAATCCGAAATCGAATGGCAAATTGTTTCTGCTGCTGTTGAAAACAATAAAAACGATTCCATTTGTCGTTTGTGCAGCATCCGTTTTGCGAACAATTCAACAATTTCAAATATGTTTCACTTCAGTTGCGTTGTGTATGTTTGAGTGTGTGCGTGTGTGTGTGTATGTGTGTGTGTGGTCTTTTCATCGGCATAAATCGTCAGTGAGTTTCAATTCGAGCGCTTGCATTCATCTGATGGACAATGGCTAAACGGTCGCCTCTTATTGTCGATGCAGAGCCTGATTGTCACAAGCTCACCACTACAAAGCATAAATAAATTCCTACAAATGTCGTCATCATGATTCCGACATGAAAATTTATTCCTCAAAAACTCTATCATTTGCTGTGCATTTTGAATGATGATTACGATAGATTCGCGCTAAATTTGCGATATATGTATGGTCAATTTTATTCATTCATTCGTTCGCTCGTTCATTCAATTTCCATTCAATACACACACAAACACGCATGCACGAACAGCCACCCTCCAAAGATTTATTCACTGGCAATTACTATCGAGTCACTCGATTTACGGTCGACCATCATTGACACTACTAATAGAAATGAATTCGCGATATCAAAAAACGAAAATTCATAATTTATTATTGAATTTAATTGAAAATGACCAAAGAACTTAAAATGCACTCATTCATCATTCGATGAGCATCACATTGTCGCATATGCCATGGACGATGGCGATGACGACGACAGTAACAACAAAAAAACCGTACGGACGGTATGAACGGCATATTAATAAGCCATTGCGAATAATATACGAAAAAGCAAATACACTGTCAGGTGGAAGTTACATTCAAACATCAATCATCGCTTTTCATGAATAGATTATATTTTCTATTTTTATTTATTTGGGTGGCGAAAATATATGCGAGCACGTAGACACCCATTGACAGACTCAGCAATTTACGATATAAGAAAATAATCACAAATACGAATGACCTCATTCATAAGTGGAAATGCAATCGATGGAATGTTGCCATTTTGGAAATGTGAATTTTCCACTGAAAACCTCGAAAATTCGGCTTGACTCACGGTTTAAATAAGAGACGAGATGTGCAGTGTCTGCAGACGTAGACACACACACAAACACACATGCACCCACCCTCCCACATGCGGACACGTGATCACTTGAATGAGCTTTTCCACGTCTGCCGCTTCGTGCTCGCACTGTGCTGGAATCCCATTGACAACGTGCCGTAGACGAACAAAAGAGCACCGTTCCCAAGGAAGGATCACTGCGAAATGGTCCGTCGCACCAGAGCCACTCCAATAAATACCGCACTGAATGCCATGGCTTCGCTTTCAGCATTCCATTTGAGCAGAAATTCAAGCAGAATTTAAAATTTTAGAATTTAAAAATGCTATCATTGCCCAAAATGGCATCGAACAAAGACCATCCAAGTTTGGCTAATTCGGGAATGTGCACCAGAAAAACGAGAAATTCGGTTTATGTCGGTCTGCGTGCGCGCTAAATAGTGTCGAAGTCGACAAGCACGTATGCGGACCGATGATGGATTTCTACAACAGTTTTTCATTTTTCATAAATCATGAAACAACCATTACACATTCAGTGAATGCTAGCCGTGCACCCATCCAAATTTCTATAGCTGCTTGTGGCTCATTGTATTGACAATGTTGGCTACGTTACAACAACAACAGCAATAACAACAACAACAATGTCTTCAGTCTTATGAGTCGTTTCGCATGTGATGTATGTGTGATGAGCAACTGAGTGAAAGATTCTGTTGATTTCGCTTGGATGTGTTCGAAATTTATATTCATAGCGTGACGTCGTGCATTTCGAGGCGAATACGCTGCACAAGAACAGATCAAGCTCAGTTATGTCATTCATAGAATTCTCGCAAGGCAGACGAGCTGGTGGCGATGGCAGAAAAAGAAAAAGTTGAAAAATTATGGCGATTCTGCCGGTGATGCTCCAATCTTGCTGTTTTCGCTGATGATGAAGGGAGCATCGAACAAAATGGACGATGAAATTGGAACGAGAAATCCCTCTTGATCCTTGTATAATTTTTTCCTCTCTCTCTTTTTCTCTCTCTCTCTCTCTGTCTCTCTCTTCATTCGCTTATTCATTTCTTTGTTTTTCAGTCTGCTCGAAAAACAATAACACACATCAGTAACCGAACATAAGCTCACTGACGTTGGTTGCTCGGTTCCTCCGGTTACTCTGTGTGTTGCTGGTGCTGGTTATGGTGATGCTGGCTGTTGCTTTAAATACTGTCGATGCAAAAAGGGTTAAAATGTTTATATTGTTTGTTATCAGTCAGAAGATCATGAAAAATTAAGTACGCAAGTGAAAATAAACGTCACCCACACATGCACACATTCGAGCAAACTCCACACGCAGCAAACGTATTCAAAGACAAACATCAACGAACCAAATAACTCAACACACCATCAACTTGAGTGAATTGCTGTTGGGGTACTTTGGCTCTCTGTGTGTATTTCGCTGTGCGACTGTCAAGTTTGTCGTTCGTTGTCATCGCGTCGACCGGCTTTGTGTTTACACAAAACCTCTCTTTTTTGAACTATTCAAATGAATGCAAACGAATTTATTACGAGGCTCTCATAAAATATGCTTTATATGGTGTTTTTTTCCTGTTATTTCATTTTATGTTTTGCTTACGTATGCCGGTTCGGATTCGGCTACGGTTTCCATGTGTGCTGGTTAGTGCCAAAGCTATGGCCATCATTGACTGAAACTCAAAGAGTCTCATTTTATTTATTTTGTTTTGCTGCCGTTGCTGCTGCTGCTGCTGCTATTTCTGCTCCTGCTGATGCTGTTGAGGCTAAGGCTATTGCTGCCGCGGTTGTCGTTATTTTTCTGTTTCATCTTCTCTGTTTTGGTGGCATTCCCGCGCGCGCACACTGATACTTTTTAATAATAAATTTCCATTTGACAAACGGGCTTAATCAAAATTCGTATCAAAATCCACACAGGCATGTGTGCGCTAAATCGATGGCCCGGGATGGCTCAAAGGTGTTTGAAAATTGTGAGGGGTGCAAAACGCTAACGACATTACGGATGTGCAAACACAAAATAAACCGAAACATACACACTCTCACACTCACTCACTCACACACACGCACACAAGCGCGCGCTGCGACGTTTGACGGTTCAACTCTTGTGCTAGTGCGTTAGGTTCAGTTACGACAACAGTCCGGAGGGAACCATGTGATGGGCGTGATTTCACAGATTGTGAAAAATGAGAAATCATGTGGAAATAAAGGAAATTTTCGCCAAAAATCAGCTTATTTATTACCTTTCGTTTGTCTCGTTAATCATCCAATTTCATCTAATTTAAACTACACGAAACGCCTTATATCATGCGGCCTGTGCCCTATGCCCTAGGCCTTGTGCTTAGGCTGCCGAATGCCAAATGCATTTACCAGCCACATGCGACACGTAACGTAATATGATAATATTGATTGACATTCATTGTTTATCCGAAGCACATAATCTGCTTACTGTGGTTGGAATCGGTAATTTGGTGAACCAACAAAATGTGTACGGCAAAGCTATTAGAATGGCCATTAGTGTTGATTGAATCAATTGAAAGTTGTCTTCAACAGACATCGGGTCAATCAACGTTCAAAGTTCAACTATGTTTATGCTTCCAACTTTGACATTTGAGCCGCACAATTGAACTGTGCCATGTTGTTGTTGTTTGCGATTTTGCTAAACGGCGCGCCAAAAACCGAGTCACGCATTCTTTTTAACGCAAAACTGTTTCTCTTGCATTTGACGCGACAATTATAAACACAATTGATTAAATTAATAACAATTACTAACGATCAATTTCGATGAATTGCCAAAACTGAAAAAGTACAGCGGTTTGTTGGAAATCGACCCGGTCGGAAATGCCACATTGAATTTGTATAATTAAAGCTCGGCCGTCGTTCGCCACCGAAAAGAGCAACAACAACAAGCCGCCGCGTTACAATTTAATGTAAAAATCAAACGAGGAAAAAACTCAGCAAACAGAATCGCGACCAGAGCAAAATAAACAGAAAAAATAAAAAATAAAAAATAAAAGAGAAAATAAAACACCCAAAATGAAATTCGATGAATGAGCCAGCAGCAGCAGCAACAACAACAACACAATTTTATTTCGGTTGAAGAAACACAAATATTCGGAAAAATGTGATGTAATGTGTCGAACCATTAGGCATTATTAAATAATTATTTTGGTGAGCGATTTTCATTTTTCGGCAATGTACGTCATTGCCGTCGTCGTCGTGTTTGTCGCGCGTATTGTGCATTTCATATCGCATACCTTTGCCTCTGCAATTCTCCGACAGTTTCCAGTCGAATCATCGAGCTCATAAACAAATGATGATAAAATAAATTACGCATTTCTCGGTGTGCTTGTTGCCAATGCCGATGGACTGCAATATTTTACAATATTTGCCTAATTGCCGCTCAAACACAGCGCAAGAATAAAAAACCAAGTCGCATGAAACGATCTAAAAGACTAGGGGCTGAGTTATGGGCAATAAAAATGTGAGGAAACCCTCCTCAGCGATAGCAACTGACATCAAATTCAAATAAAATTTGATAATTTCGGAACAGGCAACACCTTCGAATATCTTTTGTGATGCCGAGCAAAAAGAGAGAGAGAGAGAGAGAGAGAGAGAGAGAGAGAGAGAGAGAGAGAGAGAGAGAGAGAGAGAGAGAGA
>JANSTV010054105.1:0-13316 GCA_027564135.1 Lestremia cinerea
AAAATCCGATAAATTACGAATTCGTGTCGATTTTTAATTGCTCGACAGGTCGAACGCGCGAAACAGTTATGTTGGGCCCGAGATGATCGATGTGAGAAAGTAGGTGGGACCGTGGCGCATCAAGCGAATCAATAAACGACAACAACAACGTCACCGAACGAATCGACCAATTTTGTGGAATTTCAGAAATTCGATTCTGTCGACGACTAGCCGTCGCCATCGCCGCGCCATCGCCGTCGCCATCGCCGACGACAAATTAAAAATTTCAATTGATTTCGAAAATGGATGCCTCTCGAATCGAACTGGACCTTCAATCGACTCGACTCTTGTGATTTGGACAACGACTCTCGTAACATCGCGCCAAACCCCTCGCCCCTTCACTTTGAAATTGAAAAGCGCGCATTCGACCGAAAAGCCAACAAAATCACTAAATTCAATCCGTGACATTTATGGTTTTAGTTTTTCAAACCGCAATTAATTCACAACAAAATCACAATCGCATCGTATGGAATCCAAACAGATTCGAAGCCGGGAAAAAATTCACCATCGCAATGGAAATGCGATAAAAGCAATATCGATCGAAACCGGTCGGGTGATTCATAACGGTTTCGAAGAAAAGGCGAAAACGCATTTCCTTTCCCCACCCCCGTTGGCTGCTCTGCAACAAAGTCACGGAAAGCCGTACGATTCGATTGGAGTGCGCACATCGCCAGCGTCAATAATCGCCATGAAATTAATTAACATTTCGATTTCGATGTCGTCGCCGGTCCCGAACGGGCGCACGCAGCAGCAAAAAGTGCAAGTTGCGATTTGCGGTCGTTGCGAGATTAGGTCAACGGAATAAAGTCGCAACGAGACAATTAATATTTCGCTCCGCGAGCCGTTTTATCGATCGTTTCGTTGTTTGCGACCGGTGCTGGTGCGTCTCGATCAATCGATCGCTTATGCAAATGGGCATTCGTCACTGAATGCACGTCAATCGACGGTTGATGCATTGCAATTTATTGCAATGGCCATTCGGAATGGCCGTTGCGTTGCGCAACATGACCAACGGTCGCGACCATTCACACCAACTCGAGCGGCCCTCTCGACTCGACCGAGAATGAGTTGAGGTTATTTTCGTCGCACGCGACATCCAATAGCGGTTCAAATCGCGAAATCGATGCTATTTGATGTTGCTCCCAGGGCCTCGCCAATCCAAAGCAAGCACAGCTGACGATAACAATACTCATTTTCCGCATTGTGATTCTCCCATCGCGTTTCAATCCACCCGAAAACCGAGAGCTGCACGCAATTAAGCATTGAATCACGGCTTTGTCGATTCCGCTTTGGATTTCATCCAAATACGCTGTCGACGCCTCTCGGCCGTCTGGCCTGCCTGGACTCGGACTCATTCGATGAGCTCTGTGAAAATCGGGCAATTTGGAAAATATGACAGATTCTATCGATGATTATTCGCCGAATGTAATCGGATTAACCAACGATATTCGATGCTGCCGTCACCTTCGTCGCCGCTCCGAATCGACCGCGTGCAATAATTCACGCTAATGCGATTTATTCGTTTGAAAACAAGCGACATTTTTCGGCGGCCGAAAACCGAAAAAAGCAAACATTTAATGAAAACATTTCCATTTGATCACCTGCTGTCGTCGTCGTCGTCGCTGTTGCTGTGCTATTCAAACACTTTGTGAATGGCCTAATTCCGAGAAGAGTCAAATCGATGGCAATTTCATTAAACGATTTTGAGATGAATGAAACGGCATTTCCATTCGCAGCTCGTTGGTGTCGGCTCGCCTCAGCGAAACATCGCTCTGGAATGAAGGAAACGAGTCAAAAATTGCGACGACAACGGCGATGACGAGGGGGGAAACGACTGAGGAATGTCAAAAACACACGACACGGAAAATGAATACGTCTCGTATTCGGATGCTTGTGCTGTGTCGGAGCAGAGCATGACGATTTTGGTGGCTGACGGCTGATGGTGAAATAATAAATTTATGACCTTCTGTCGTCGTGTTCGTGGGTGTCGAGAACGGTGCTCGCCCGTGCACCATCATCACCTTGAAAATTGACCTGTCAAGGAGTTGGATGGGTGCCGAAAGGAGCACATTCGGGCGAATGGCAACACGAACCGAACGAATATCGACATCTGCTGGGGCGCCAGCTGAGGTTCATCGATCGAGCACGAATCGAATGATTGGAGTCAATTTATGACTCGCGAAACGGATCACAAAACTCGGTCTGCCCGCACGGATGGCGTCCGTGGCTTTCGTCCACTACGTGACTCGCTCTCGCAAGGATCGCTCTGTTCGGCCCGTATGTCAGCCCCAGATCGATTGCTGCACTCGAATGCCCAGAGCGGAATAAAATCGTTTGATATTCGATATTTTGTTAATTGATGATTCCAACCACCACCATCCAGTGCTGCCTGCAATTCAATCGCAGACGTTGTAGAGCGGCATCGCTTGCATCAATCCGGTGAAAATGATATCTAAATGCTGGTCGCAATTGACGGACGGAGAGACGAGGGAAATGCTCGTGAGTGCCAACAATTCAGTCTGCTTCTGGATTTCCCTCGCCTTTCGCGTCTGGCAATTTGCATTTCAAAATCGGAATGATTTGGCAAAATCGACGTCAAAACTCACCGAATCGAGTTAATAAAAGATGTCGAAATTCGGCTGATTGCTTCGATTCGAAGAGGAGCAACCTCCAATCGCGCGAATTGCTGTCAGCCGAAGTGATTCTAATCGCGTTAATGCAAAAATCAATAACAACGGCGGCATCATCTGCAGTCGAAGTTTCATCTCCATTAACCGCAACTGAAGCTACCACTCGACGATAATCGACTGCGGAGGTTCGCGAAGTCAACAAGCGCCACAAGTTCGGCTCGAAGCGAAACCTTCCCGGAATTCGTGGCCCATTCTTGTCGAGAAATTCCACCGAAATTCCAGAAGTAATTTCTCCCGAACCGAACGGAACGATTGATGCAAAACAACGGCGGGCCAACCAAATTCCGAACGAAATATGCAATTATTCAATTATTTCGTCGGCCGAGTGAGGAATGAATGCGACTTCTGTTTGACTTCGGCACTTTCATTTCGGTCGGAGGGAGTGAGATCATGGAAGAGCGAGAGAGAAAGAGATGGAGTGAGTTAGACACAGTCGAAATTATATGAATTGTAAATGCAAGTCGAGCACAATTTGTCATTCAAGTGAACGCGCCCGGCCAATGGCGGCACACGAAAAAGACGCAAAAGAAACGGAAAATGCGATGAAAAAACGCTCTCATTGTCAGATTGCAACTGGTTTCGTAATTTATTGTCGGAACGGAAAAATAAATTCGTTATCTGAATTTTGAGTAGGTTCTGCCACGGTGCTGCTGCTGCTGCCGGTGGTGCAGTCGGTCACAGAGGCTGCGAGTCGTGAGATGCTCGACAGTGAATTATTGGCTCGAATCCGACGGAGTAAGACGACGTTAAATGGAGTCCCGAAGAAGCTATCCCATTTCGTTTGCGCCACATTAGAGTCGAAAAGCGAAGCCCAGAAATGTCTATCAAAGCGATTCGCTTCTGTTCGAATTACGAAATGTCGCATCACAATTGACTGCTTGACTTCGACCAGATCAACAGCGATTAATAATCATCGCTCAGCGCCAGAACGAGTAAACAGTTGAATTCGCATCCCATTCTCATTCCAGCGTTTGTTTAGTCGCAATGAAGACGACGCAACAAGGAATGTCAAATGAAATTAATTCAAAACAAATAATCCACTTGACGGAACGAAGCAGATCAGTTTGCATGTGCGATGGTTGGCGCGTTGATCGAGTCGTTTGGACCCAGATGGCATCCCAGCCGAACGGCTGACTCAACACATCCAACTAGGGACCTCAACGAGCAACAAATCGCCCTTTGCCCTTCGAATTCGGTGGCTCCCTGAGAAATGCTTGGATCCAAGACTCGATCCCGAGCTAGTTCTGTGAAAGAATCTCCAATGGCATTCGCTTTCAGCGTTAGCGACAGACCGACTGGCTGCCGACTCGTTCACTGAACTCGCTCGCCTATCGCCGTCATGTAAACACTGGTGATTGAAGACGACCAAGTGAGAATGATTGTTTGGAAAATGATTAGAGAGCGATTGCCGAGTGACGAGCGGGAATTCGGTGTGCGATGAATGAAATGAATGAATTCTCCTCGGGATGTTTGCCATGACGACGTGGGGCGTTGCTGGAACTGCCTGGAAATGCAAATTTCCTCGGCTTTCGCTCGCCTTCTCATTTCACTCTTAGTTTTTGGAGCTGCTGCATCAGCTCTACGCACTCGTCCCATTCCTAATGATATCCCACTTGTCATCCGCTTTGTGAGAGCCCTTCTCAATAATGGGTCTCAAATTGGATTACAGCTGGATTATTCAACGGACGGTACTCATTCACCGCACTGACGTCTTATTTCGACATTCATTACCGCTTCGCACGACACCATTGCCGAATCATGACTACGACAACACCCAGCATCGTTGCCAGTATGACATTTTCCCGGCCAAGCGAACGGCAGCGCGAAACAACTTTCATTATCACCTGAATCAAATCGAGTAGAGTCGATTCGATTCACGGGCAGTTCGGTCGAGTTGAGTCTCATCGCATCGCAACGCAAGACCAATGAATTGCACGGAATGACCAGAATTTATGATAATAAATTACGGTTCATGGTGTTGTGCTGAGACCCGAACGTGCTACACTGCATCGAATTCTACTCGAAAAAGAAGACAATGGCAACGATATGAGCGATGCATTGCGAAGCGCACCGTACCATACCGCACTGAACAAACAGTGAATTGTCTGGCCTTCGTTTAATCGACATGACTCTGCACACAAAACAACCGATTCATTTGTTCGTTCGAGAGTTGGAGTAGCACTCGAGTGTGGTGGCTGTGCGGTCGGATATGCGGGCGAGGGAGCAACCCGTTTCGGCCAGCTGAGCCAAAAGACGCTCTAGGCTGCACCGCCAGGACGATGTGACGCCCGGTTGGAGGATAACGGCAACATTGAATTGAATGTGTGCTTCTGGTCGGAACTTCCGAGCCACGCACCGCACTCGATTCACCAACACCATTCCCATGAAATATTGGCTCGTTTCGATTGCTAATGCATTGGTTTACGACCGAGCGACGATCCGGTTTCTCTGCCAAATGCAGTCGCTGAGCATATGGGCCTCGGTTGCCCGGTAACACTTCCGAACGATTCAATTCTGCATAATTCATTCGTTTTTCGGTTTTAAATGAGAAATGAGGGACCTTCTGGACGACCTGGCGGTCACAGGGGTCAATTCGAAATGTTATTCACGCAAAACGGATCGCATTTGGATTATCTGAAAATGTGATGGAAATGGGATCCGGGACTGCTGCCATTTCAGGGATTACCGTTGCGGTCCAAGTGGATTATTCGTGAAGACGGGACTCGTTTCCAACCAGATTCGATTGAGTCCCTGGTCGATGCTCGATACGAATTCAATCATTCGCATAGCTCAAGACTTTGCCAGCAATGACATTAGTTGTGACAGGTGTTCCACTGCCGGCCGCTGGCCGTTTGCATTTTACCTGCGATGAAATGATGCACGATGCGATTTTCGAAGTAGAAACGGCCATTCCAATCCATCATCGTTTTAACGGCAATCTAGTTGATTTCTCGAAATGCCTTTTCGAAATGCAAATCGTCCGACCGACGTTTTTTTTGCGGCATAATGGGTTTGCATTGCGGTGTTGTGCGGTACGTTAATGCGTTAATGTGGTTTGGAACTCGTCCAATTAAGGCTAATTAGCGTCCGCGGAGTCATCGGACATCGGTGAATGGCATTTGGAATGCACGGAGCTCTGAACGAATCACTTCGCATCCTTGGATGGGAGGGAAGTAGCGAACGGGGGGAATAGGGGTCGATGAAGTACGACGATTAAAGACAAGAATGATAATTAAAAATAAACAATTTTATTGATCATTTTCACAGCGCTTTTCATGGGCTTCAATCAACGTCTTGCCCGTAGTATAAGAGCAGAATCTGCACTTTACATATTTATTCGTCGCAGGGACATTCTCCCTGGTCACTTCACCCTCATTCTGATGTGGATTCGATTCCACCATTGGATTCTCTTCCTCCTCGACAGGCGGATCCGAACATGTAGTAATGTGCAGAGCAATCTCTCTAATGCTCGACCCCGACATGAAGCACTTATAGCAGGCCCACTTCCATGTGACCTGACGATCGAGCAACACCTTACACAAATCGTCCGAAAGCTTGACGGATGCAGCCCTGCGCTGCAGTTTGTGGTCCAAGTTAACCTCTGTGCACGGCTCGAAATCAAATTTCTTCACTGAATAGATCATGTCCCTGATCTGCTCATCTTTCTCGCACTTTTCGCACGCCGTCTCTTCCCAGGTGTCCACCAAGGGCAAAGTCAAACTGCCAAGGGGATATTAATGAATATTGGAACACACACATTAGCCGATATTAACACTTGCCTGTAATATGATTCGACGGACATTTAGCGAAAAATGCTCAAAGCAGCAACGACGTGGTCGACTCGCACAACAAAACTCGAATGACAGAGGAGAAACGTCAGTCGCCTGAGTTCGCTTCAAGCCGGTCACCATTGAACGCACCCAAGGCGCATAAAACCTAGATCGAATCGTCGATATTGCGCTGGTGATCGGCAGAATGTTTGTTTAACAAGCGACGAGCGACGGGTGACGGAACATGAAACGCATTCAATCCCAAAATTAATCACTCGAATAATAATGCTATGTCGCTGCGAGTGGTTTTTCCGGATGTGTGTATGTGTGTGCAAACGGGTGCGTTTGTATGCGTGCCATCCTTTTGGCTAATCTCTCACACATCGTCGCACACAAGACAAATCCCAAAATGCCAGTCCATTTGTTTGTTCGAAGCGATTTTGATTGATCGATTTTCGGTTCGTTCGTGTTGGCGTTGTTTTTCTCGGTCGGCAAGTGTCATCTGCTGTTAGCTCGGTTGAAACGCAACGGTCAGAGCGATACCAAAAACCGAAACCGAGAATGTCTCAAAGTGAAATCACCAAGAATTGATTGTTGTTTGGTTGGACGTTTTGGCTGAAGTTCTCCCTGAAATGCGAATAGGCACGTCTCGGAATGAGAAGTTTGACATTTCAAGTGCGGTGTCTCAGCCGACTTTGCGTTGCTGTGACGCGTAAGTTGCCACCCGAACAATTTCAATTGAATTTTATGCGCCATTCGATGCCAGCTGGCACCAATTGGCTATTTGATTGGAATCGCATCGCATAGCATCGGCAAGTCACTCTTCGATTAATTCCGATTTTCCGTTCGCCGTCGAGTTTTGAGCTTGTTGATGGCTCATTCGAAATCAATTCTTAAAATGCATTTGTTTCTTGCAGGAGCTCATGGATGAAGATGTGTCCTCCGAGTCCTACGTTGCCGGAACCTTAACCCAGCACAAGTTCAACACGCTGGGCACACACGATGCTGTGAAACAGTCACGACACCGATTCCTCAGCAGCCAGCAGCAAAAGCAAGGTTTGTTTCATACAATTCGCATCGAATCGTTGATTTGTGTCGAACTCCATTTAACGGCTCGATGCTCTTTCCATTTTAGAGAAGGCCGCCGGCCACGTCAATCGAATCTACTCAGAAGCCACTTGCAGGTGGCCGAAGCCTAGGGTGATTGCCGTGCAGACGGACCCCAGCAAGCGGTATCATCCTCACTGCACCATCCTGCACCGCTGCTCCGACGATACAGGCTGCTGCAACGTGGACACCATGACCTGCGTTGCCCGTCGTACGCAAACCGTCGACTTGTACTTCTACGTGAGTATTCAGCATCTCCTCTCGGCCGCCATGAGCAAGTGAACACCAATCGAAAATCGCATGAATCGCAATTCATTCGCGTTCGCCAATTGATGCACCTCAGAACCGACCGTCCGCCACAGCCGCAGCTCGAATCGATTTTCTAAAACTTATTGCTCGATCTGGCAATCGATGGCCCAGCTGACCGACGGAATGAAACGTGAAGCGTAATCGATTTATTGTTCGTTCAAATGAATGAGAGGTCGCGTCGATTGGAATTCGTTGGCAGCAAGCAAAAGCGCTCGACAGAGGATTGTGAAGATGCTCGGTCGAGAGAGAAGATTCATTTGTCGACCATTAAACGGCCAACTGGCCGCATCCAGCGATGAATGGCGACACCGAGAAGAATGGATGGCATTGCTCGAATGCTTGGCCGACCATCGCACGCAAGCCATTCGAGTTTTTCTCGATGCTTCTGTTTGCTGTTGCTGACTGAACAAACACAATTAAAAACGTAGCAAAATAGCAATGGAATGATCTCCATCGTCACAAACGTCTCATTTCCATGGAAGCGATTACGGCACCTGCGAAACAATCCGTTTCGATGGAACCACCGCCCGGTCGTGTCGTTCATTATTTTTCATTAATCACAGCAACGGTGTCATCGCACGCAGTGCGTCATCCTTCATTCGGCTTGTCAAAGGACGCAGACACGGTGCGGTGCTGCTGATGAAGGCATAAATTTTCTTTCGTCGTCGCCCTGAAAAAGGCAGACTTTTCGTCACTTCCCAGAATCGCGAACGTTGGACCGAAGCCACATAAACTCGGATTAGCAATCATCGCCGCGCGAGTGATGGATCGGCCCAGTGGCGGTTCGGACAATAAAAACTGACGAGTGTCAAAAATGTGTCAAAGTTTAACAAATGCAAAAGACACGACGGCGATGAGTCTCATATAACCGGGTCGTCAACGATACGGCAACGGGACGGGAATGCGATGATGATTTATGGATGATATCCGACAGTGGGTGACGTAAATCATTCTTGTGACGACGATGGAATGCACCGTTCGCATCGATGATGAGCCGTTCTTCAGCGAGAATGGGAGAGAATCGTGTTCGAGACGGACACAAAGACGGCTGAAGTAATTGCCACATGGTTGCGGTTACGGTCACCCAAAATTCATTTCGTATGCGAAATGAATTACGACGCAGTAGCCGGAATCGGTGCCACTTCGAATGTGAATCACTCCGATGACGCATAGCCGGGATCCCACCGATGGTTATCTCCACTTTACGGCCAATTATCAATCATTATTTCGCTCGCATTCGCATGCAGTCGTCGATGGACGTTGCAAATCCAATCCCGATGCACAATGAATTCGTAATGCAGTCGAAGCGGTCGATGCATCGACCAGAGCCGAACAACGATGTTGCGCCATCGACTCGAGGTGAGACATTTCTCAGGCGCTGAAACGTTCGAAATTCCGAAAAAATCACACCGAATCGCCGTGCGAATGTCGCATAGTCACCGCTGCGACACACGGCTCGATCTCCGATCCCGGGGCAAATGAGCTCGTTTGAAAAAGTTCTGCATGCAAGACCAAAGAGGAGATTCCCTTTGCGACGGAGCTAATGGCTTGTTGCCGTCAAATTGGACATTAATAATTCGCATGCATGGGCGATTATGACAGTCGGAATTGGATTAGAATCCGACCGCAACTCAATTTAAAACTTGCTGAAATATTCAAGCTGTTGTCCCGCTCGAATGTCTGGCTGTGCAATCGGTGCACGGTGCAGCGGGTGACAACCGTTTCGTGTTTGTCGGTGAGTCCAGTCGTCGCGGGGGCTGTAATGGCATCTGGTTAGGGCAGTTCGATCGATGCCTTCATAGCTGTCGACCACTTGAATGGCAGTCTTCTATCCTTCACGAGAACGGTTTTCTCGTTTTCGGCGACCAACTCGACATAATCAGAGCTGTGCATGCCCTGCGACAGCAGCAGCTATTCAGGTCAATTCATAACTTATTCATGCGGTTGCTGTTGACTCTTGTGACTTTGTGTTCATCTTTTGTGAACACAAATATTCCATTATGATTGTCGTTTGTGACGGCTGCGTCGTCATGGAGCGGCTCACTTCAACTCCTTCTCGGGCGAATTGTTTTGGATCCTCTCTTTGTTTGGGAACTAGAATCGATTGGCAATGGTCGCTGTCGAACGAGAAATTCATCCTCTTCCGTGTCACGAGCCGAGTCGAGTCGAGCAATGCCATTCAAATTCGAGCGCACGAATGATGCTTCAGCAAGTTTTCCGGAAAACAACGTTCAATCGCAAATGTTTTTCCTCTCAAACGACGCAACGACGAGACAAAGTGCCTAACGGAAAGAAAATCCAATTCCATCATTTTATTGCCATTTAAATATTCTTCGGGTGCACTTTTAATTCATAAACTTTCCGTCGAGCATACACCCACACTCAACGCGACAGAGCGTGACGCAGCCGGCTGAGAGAGAGCGCGGGAGGGAGGAACGTCGTTGCTAAAAGGATTTTGCTATCGCAAAAAAAAAATGTCGTAAATAATAACAAACGTCTTCGCTCGAACGAGAAATGATGCGAGGAATTCGTTCCAGTGAATTCAAATTAGAAGACGAAAGTCGAGTCGACGTGCTTTCCTCCAATTGCGCGAAACAAAAGGCATTCGGAATGCGTCGCACATCAGTCGTGGATAAACAGTTTTTTCGGGACTCAAACAAATCCCGATCCGAACGGCGACTGTCGAACACGAGCCAAAGGAATATTGCATTCCGTCTTCTGGCAGCTCGCATGACATCATCCATTGAACAGGCTGCGACCGAATATACGACTGTGAGTCACACAAAGCCGATAGACAATTCTTTATTCTTTCGTTTCGACGCAGTCATTCACTCGGGCCGTCGTTGTCGTCGTCATACGACCATTAAAATGCA
Organism: Lestremia cinerea; assembly: GCA_027564135.1. Classification (NCBI taxonomy): domain Eukaryota; kingdom Metazoa; phylum Arthropoda; class Insecta; order Diptera; family Cecidomyiidae; genus Lestremia; species Lestremia cinerea. Next base: position 10,789 of record JANSTV010054105.1, read on the forward strand.
TTATTACAATAATTTATTTTTCGTGAAGAGCTCCGAGATGAACCGCTTGGCAGTTTCAGCTGCGCAACTTCACAAATTCCAAAAGAGTATTTTCGATGCTCGCCTCGAATGCTGCACGTTCTGTGCGGTGCGGGTTTTATTGCTCCGTCGCGCATTTGGAATGCTCCAATTCGTGGCGGATTCGCACGTGCACGATTCCATGGCCAATGGTCCGGCCAGGCTGACCATCAGAGCCTCCCAACAGCCGTGCTCGCCACAAATGAAGATGTCTCGCTCGAAATTCATTTCCCAGCAAAGCGCTGAAATTCGTCTCTCAGCGAAATCTCGATAAAAGACTGGCATTTCGATCGGATTCGAAAGCAAACAGCATCAATAAAGGCTATTCAGGCAGAAGAATGGAGTTCTCGAGCGAAATCGCATTGTTTCGCTCAGAGTGAACATCTCAATGTGTCTGTCGGCCCGTGTGCGTGTCCGTGTCTGAGTGCGCGTGTATTTGTGTGCGTTCGAGCGACTCAATCCGTTGAATGAAAAGAGGAAAAAGCATTTCTAAAGATCGTGCACGAGATACACGCTCGAGCGATGAAACGAGATTTATGGCATTTGCCGAGCGACCGGCGAACATTCTGAATTTTTTAAATTCAATTTTTTTGTCTTGCTCGCCTTGTGCGTTTTTTGCCGTTTTGTTTTTGAGTTCTTGCAGAGGAATCAACATTCGGTGGTGCTTGGCTTTCGCCCGGTTCGAATTCTGAACATTTCAAAATGCATTCAATTCGATGGCAGTTGCCATTTGGTGCGAATGGTGCGGAATGACGGAGATAGCAGCGATTGAATTTGGCGAATGCCAAATGCCAAATGAGATGTTGATAAGTCGGTGGAGCGTGAGAGGGCTTGGGGAAGGGGCATCGTTTGGAATTCAATGAATGAACCGTTGATACGATCCCGTTTCGCTTGCAGGTGTCAACAATGGGCAGGAAGCAAGGACTCATCGAGAAGCAATCTTTCATCAACCACACCGAATGCCATTGCGTGGACAAGATGACGCACCTGAAATCGCCGTCTGCCCCAGAGTCCATGCGACGGGCCACAGTCATCTCGTGCAACTGCCCGAAGTCATTTGAAAAAGTTCTCGAAGAAGACGGCGAGTGCCGGTGCGACTGCTCGTCGGGCAACTACGGCTGCGACTGGATGAAGAAGGGCAAGGAGCATTTCTCGATGGACGATCGAAAGTAATTTCCGAAACGGAAGCTCATTCAAGCAAAGCACTGACACATTTTTCTCTCTCTCTTTCTCTTTTTCAATCCAGATGCATCATCGAAGGACGCTGCAAGCTTCCCACCTGCGAATTTGGCGTTTACAATCGCCGCAGTGGACGCTGTCCCCGCAAGGAGGACAAGCTGGCCATCGGATTCTCGTACAACTCCAAGGATTGAAGCGACCGATGGAGGTCGAACGACGGCCATTCCCATCGTCACCGTCGACAACGCTGTCAAACACGTTAATTCTTCATTCGCAAAACCACCCACCCACCCACACACCGATCCACCTCCGTTCGCAGCACTTTGATTCACCCCTTGCAGCTCGAGCGGATGCTCATCTGGCCTCAGCCAGACCTAGTCTCAATTGATCGTCTTCAATTTCCAATTCAATTGAAATGTCGTCGTCGTTTTCTCCTTCTGTAAATAGTCTAGCCATTGACCGACGATGATCCTGCCCCGCCGCCGCACATGGCTGCGTTCGCTGTCGTTGCGTTTGATGATATTGCAAATTGAATTTTATTGATTAAACTAATGATAGATCGATGCTGTCATCATTGTCACTAGAATGTATTCCAGTAATTTATAATAAGAGAAAGAGAGAGGAATAGAGATAGAGAGAGGGTAGAAGGGGAAGGGGAGGAAGTGGGAAGAGCGGTCCCAACGCACTGTCCCACCGAACGGTGGAATGAGCGGCGTCGTGTGCGGCCCCAACTGTGAAAGTGAATCTCATCCGCTTCATTCCAAACGGCCCGGCAGTCACCGCTGCGTTGACAGGCCACGCAATCTTCCACTTATGCCGCCATTGATGGCTGGAACGGCAAAGCCTCCGAGCGCTGTCATAAAATCAACGAGCGAGTTCCCCGCCAACATTTAACTAATTAGATTCTCATTCATTAAACGAGATTAGAATGATGATGAACCAGCGGATGAATAAGACCGAGGCATTAATGTTTATTTGTAACAATAATTCATGTCGTAAATCAGTCATAGTCGTGTCGTGTCTTGTCTGTTTTGTCTTCTCTTGGAACATTAGCGATGCAGACCGTCAATGATAGAAAATCGCCCGGCGACTTGTCGTCTCTCGCATCGACCGCGATACGCTCCTGATTCTCGAGCTTTCGAATGTCGCGAGAACGAGTCGCGTTGCATCGAGTCGTATCCGCTCCATCAATGCCATTGCCGCGGCCGCAACCGTTGCTGTCTCTGGCTGACATTTTAGCCTTTAAGCAAATACCAAATATGAATAACTGGTAAATTATTGAATATTTTAAG